>CAEFZY010026661.1:0-63025 GCA_903066815.1 Brachyrhaphis roseni
AGGAAGGAAGGAAGGAAGGAAGGAAGGAAGGAAGGAAGGAAGGAAGGAAGGAAGGAAGGAAGGAAGGAAGGAAGGAAGGTCGGTCGGTCGGTCGGTCCGTCCGTCCGTCCGTCCGTCCGTCCGCCGGGTGTTTTGTCCAGTTCCGCCCCCTGTTGGCTGGACTGATCTGCTTCCTGTTTCCTGCATCCAAAACCGTCGCCTTGCTTGGTTCACACTGAGAAAGCTGTCAGCATGCTGCATCATCACCATCAGTGATCAGGCAGTCTCTGTAGTTGTGTTTGCATATCTCAGCTGTATCTGAAGAGTGTAGAGGAAGTGCTGGGTTCCACTGGATTCCATGGCTTTACGCTTGTTACAACCAGGCTGCCTGAGGAATGCAGCGGGGGGTGTGTGTGTGTGTGGGTGTGTGTGTGTGTGTGTGTGTGTGTGTCTCACATTGCAGCACAAAAAACTGTGCACACATTGCTGGTTGTTGGAAAAGGCACCCTGTTCTTATGTAAGTTGCCAGGTTGCCATGCCAACAAAGAAACAGATTGCATTTGTCTCAGGAGGGTGTCAAGTGAAGACTTGTTGGAGATTTCCAGAATCATTTCATCCAGGTAAAAAAAAATGTGAAGCTTAATCCCACAAAGTGATAAGGTTTATGAATGTGGGAGAGTTAGCTGAGCATTATCTAACTAATGCTGGGAGGAATCAGCTGGCATGACATCACAATAAGCTGTCTCTTTCCATATTATTTTATTTTTCTTTAATTTAAAATATATATATATATATTGATCTTTTTTTCCACAATAAGGTTTCTTTAACTTCATAACCCAAAAGTTTGTTGAATTTTCAGCTTCAATCTAGTAATTTTACATTTGGACACAAGAGGGCACCAGTTCATCCAAATCCCTCCATTTTAAGTTGTTCCAACTTAATTTCAAGAAATTATATCAATTACGTTCATTGCATTTAAAAATTGTAACATGTATATTATATATGTTTTATACAAGCAGAGTGAAATATTTCCAGTGTTTCATTCTGTCCATGCTGATGACAATGGCTTGCAGTCTGATCATAAAAACCCAAATTTCAGTTTTGCCAAAACAATTTGAATATTTAGACAATATTCAAATGCAGGAGCAAGTTTTATGCCTGCAAAAAATAATGACCATGTACCACACCGAATATGGTAGATTCTCTGAGAGGTTTAGTCAAGTACACTAACACCATGGTAGTTAAATCGTGTACTGGTACCATTGGCAGCGTGCTAGGGCTTGCTGAAAAATGAAACTAGCATCTTCATAAAACTGGTCAGCAGATGGAAGCATCAAGTCCTCCAAAATGTCCTGCCTCTGACGCTTGAATTGATCAAACCCAGTGGACCAGAACCATCAATGACTGTGGAAACTTCCCACTAGACCTCAAACTACTTTGGGTTCTGTGTGTCAATTGGTCATCCACACTCTGGGAGCTTCATTCCTTAACACAAAGAATGTTGCAGAGGAGTCCATGTTCTATGTTGGCTCCTGAAGCTGAGCCAGTCCAGGTCTTGGACTCTTGAAAGAACTTTGTTTCACAATTCTCTCCAGGCTGTGGCAATTTTTCTTCAGCAATGTTTTCTTTTCCTCAGCCTTATGATACATCACACCAAACAGCCAGCTTCCTTACCAATGACCCATACTGGCTCACTGTCTTTATTGAGGATGGTCAACGTCTTCCCAACACAATTCCTCTTTTTTCGTTTCCCTTCTCCCATTGAGCTTGATTTCTCTGACACAGTTTCCACCGGGCCAATCAGCGAACAGTAGCAGTTATGAACGATGACATCGATGTTTTGTGCTATTTTAGAACAGTAGACTGCATGGATTGTAGTTTTAGCGATGGCAATGGAGGAAGTGAATGAAGCTGTTCAGTCAATGTTGGCCACACATCCAAATATGGAACAGGTCAAATCGTAGCAAGAAGAATGTTCAAGACAGTTTATTGCAAGCAAATATGTTGTGGTCTTGCTCCCCATGGCATACGCCAGTGCCAAACGTTAGTGATTGGGTAAATTCAGACCTAATTGTTTATAACTTCACCAGGTCGAGGGACCGGACCTTCTGAATGAAGCAAAGCGCAGAATTAATAGGTGCTTTCTACCAGACTACGTATCTGCTGGGAAAATGTCCAGTCAGGATTCTTCCCCATGACTGTGTTGCTCATCACATAACGAGAAACTGAATTAGGATGTCATCACCGTCATCACAATTAGATATTAAATGTTCACCACACACACAATCATTTGTGTGCAATGAATTGATGTAATATTTTAAATATTTGAATCTTTGAAGATATTCCAAATGATTGGCTGAGAGGCCATCTATAAAGCTCTAACTCTGCAGATCAGCTTAGCCAAACTCAAAAAGCATCAACAGCTCCTGATTTTAGATTTTTGTCTCTCTCTGTCTCACACCACAGCTCCAAACTGTTCTTTTAAAAAATTGTTCAGAGGAAGAAATGCCCGACTCAGTGAAAAAGGGGCCGTTGGGCCCTTTTCTCCATGGAGTTCCTGCTGAAACTGCATAGTCAAAATAAAGTGTTGACAAGCTGTTAAAAGTTTTAAAGAGGTTTCTGAGCTAACAAAGTGTGTGAGAAACACACTTACACAGAGCTAAACACGCACGCACACACATTAGCAGGACTCCATTCCCTGTTGCTGGAGAAAGGCTTCATTATGGAGTTAAAGCTCTCACTTGTCACTTCTCTCTCTCGCTCTCTGGCTTCCTGTTCCATTTTCTCCCAGGAAGTGACACGCAGTCGCACCGCTGGCATAACCAGCAGGCCAGGCTCCCACGGTTAGCGATGATGTCACCCTGCTGGTCCTGCTGCCTCTGTAGAGGAGAGAGGTCGAGGTGACGTTACACAAAGCGAGCTAATGTCAGGACACATTCTCCCATTTCGTGATTCCAGTTTTGCCACGTCACACTAAAAAACTCCAATTAGACTGACTCATGATTTGCTCTCAGACACGTCCTCAGCGAGATTTAAAGCTTTTACTGCAAAGACGTGAAAAAAAAGATCAATAGGACTGAGAGAGGTATTAATCAAGGAGATGGGCAGGATGCTCTCGCCTCACAGCAACATCTATTAGTCACAGCGCGGCAGCAGAGTGTGCATCATCTGCCACAGACGTCATCGGTGAACCTACAGGTGACAAGTAGGACAAGAATAAGTCCTCCATGTGCAGAGAGGACAGCAGGGGGTGATAGACATATGCCTCTCATTGTGTCCAATCATGGTGAGTTTCTCATAGGAAGGACATATATCAGTGACAGCCCACTCAACTCCAGGGCTGCAGGAAATCTGCCTCCAAACGTTAACAGGTTTTTTCTTCAAAATTGTGTTGGAAAGATTCCTCAGATTTTGGCCCACATAGGTATGATTGCATTATGTATTGACTACACATCTATGGTGACTGTGGAGAACAGTGGAGTGCAGGGTACTCAGTGTAAAGTAAAAGAAAAACAAAAAAAAATGTTGGGTTATTTGAACTTTATAGCATGGTGGAAGTAGCCAAAAGTACAATGTGGTCATAAATAGATGGATATGGACAGAAGGGCTGGGCGTGTATCTGAGTATTATTTTCATTTAAGTTGTAATGTGGTTCATCTTATCTGGCTGGTCTTTTTTAAGCTGCAGAGAGCATGTAGATTCTGTTTAGAGTGGATTTCTGTCTGGGCACAGGTCATGCAGAGTGAAAGCCCCGAGGGAGATAAGCATGATCCCAGCATGCAGGTCAGACTGGTCCTGAGATCAGGTTCATCTGTCAGAATCAGATGTTCTGTTTACCTATTTAATAAGTTTGTTTCAAGCAGTTAATATTATGAACAATTAACTGCTGAGGCTAAAGAGAAAACCAGTGAGGATAGTGAGCTGAATGTTTTCTACCTAAAGCGGTCTGAAAGCTAAGTGTTGCTTCCTGGGTTTAAATTTATTCTCAGACGGACGTTGGTTGTCTCGTACTTTTCCAAAAATATTGAACTCTGAAGCCTTTGAACAGAAGAAATTGAAAAGTGCGACATGTGTCTGTAATTTCCCCCTGCCTCCCTCATTTAGATTAAGTTCTGGACTTTGAAGTGTAATAACCCATGAATACACTTTAATATGCTTAAGCTCTACATGTCAGCTTGTCGTCCTGCTGGAAGGTGAACTAAGACAAACGGTATCGTTTTGGCCCTTTCTTTCTTTTTAACACCAGTTTTCTCTTTTTCAGATTTGTGGATTGAATAGAATCAACAGGATCTTCCAACTGAGCTGAGGATCTGTGCAGCTCCTCCAGAGCCTCTTGCCCAGCCTTTTCATTACGGTGACATATCTCGGCATGTTTGTTTTCGCTTCGTCCTCTCTCAATATTCAGTTGATGAATGGATCAGAGCTCAGTGACGTTTAAAGCCTAGAACAATTGCTTTAAACATCTCACCAACGAAGCTAGCCCTATTATTCCAGTGAAAGAAAACCGTAATGAGAATTTTATGTTCCCAACTTGCGGAACCTTTGAGATGAACTCCAACTCAGAAGTCATTAATGATCTGGAAAACAAGTCCACATGACCCAAAGCCTCAAAAGTCCTGGATTTCCGGAAAACTAACCAGCCTGGCATATTTTCCAGATCCTACCTCTTTCTTGGAATGAAAAGAAAAGAAAAAAACAAAAACAAAATAATCTCCTTCTGGAGAATTTCAGACATCTGGCTTTGTTTGAGTTCAGTTCTGGGAAGAGTTCACAGCTCCAGTCCCCTCCCAGAGCAACAAAAGCTGCTCGGTCTTCCTTCCAGTACGCAGATAAACAATCGTAAAAAGCCAATTTGAAGCTAGATAAAAATAGCAGCACTGAGCTGTTTATAGATCTGAAGTTAACCAGAAAACATCTATTTAGGAGGGAAGGAGGGGAAGGTTTCAGTTTTCACTCCTCACTTGAAGTGGGAGGAAGTTATCAAAGAAAAATATCAGAGTTCAGACGATGCCCTTGTTTTACAAAAAATTTGGACGAGGTGGGATTCCGGCAATGCTGGCTGACATTACCATGACACATCCTCTACTTACAGTAAACCAGATTAGTCATTTCTCTTCCAATAAGAACAGCCACTCATCCCCCCCAAGCCCCCCTAAACACACACACAGACGTTTATGGTCTTAATAACCTGGCTGGATTGTTTTGGACACACACACATGTAAACGCACGCAAGCGCACGCACGCACGCACACACAGCTTACTCTGAAAGTATGTGGAACAACTATTCCAGGCAATGTAGTACGAAAAAAGATGGCTTCCCTGCCGGGCAGACATGCAGTAACCATGTGATGAATGTGTTTCAGATGCAGGCACACACACACCGCACACACGCACTCAGAAGAGTGACTCAAAACCTGCGTCAGCCTCTAAATGTTCAACTTATCCTGTGCTTCCCCCTTGGCTCTGTTCCTGGAAAGCTTCCTCGAATGAGCAGCTGTGTTACGGTTAAAAGTGCTCACATTTCTGCATTCAGTCTGGTGAAAAACATGACCATCGTGACTCTTTAACCACCCCCACCCCTCTGCCTCTCCAGCTCTGCTAATATGTGACAGTGGGTGTTAAGTTGGAATGTGACGGCTAATTAATAAAATGAAAGTGAAAGATAGATGCCTCTGTCTGCTGCCGGCGGTGTTAGCAGCCTGTGTGCAGCACAAGATTCTTCTTTCAAACGTGTCGGCAGCAGTTTATCGTCCTACATCTCTTTAATCACATCATTTTTGTGTTGTAATTTATGTTCAATAAGGATAAAAATGCTAGTGTGCTGGTGAGCTTTTATGTATTTTGCAGATTTTACCACAAAGCCAACAGGTAAGAACTAGTCATCCTGGACTTTTGTAGGCATGATGGATTTCCAGCCGTACTTCCCCCTTCAGATCAGGATGTGTTCATGCATCCAAAAAGCTCTGCTATGTCTTATTTTGCTTTGTTTAATTATTTTTTTTTTTAGAATTGACAAGCTGTTGGATTTTACACACACACTGTAATCAATCCTATTATACTGTCACAGTTTGAATGCTTTCAACAATCAATGTTTAGAGAGCTAAGTGCAAGCAGCTCACTATCAGTGATAGCCAAATCAGGCCTTTTCTGGTTAATATCAATTACAGACTAGAGGAAATGTCATACTAGCTCCATGATGAAGATACTAGTTTTGTACCCAATAAAAAATAATAACAAAGATACTGCATTCTTGCATTCTTGCATCAAAGCATACCGCATGCATCAGCTAGCACCTAATGGCAAAAATGAACCAACTGCTGAGGGATGGGACCAACCCCGAATGTCTGGCTGAAGGCCGAATCGTCCAGAGAATGAAAGGACCCAAGAAGGGGGAAAATCACACCCAACTGTCAGCCAATAACCTGTTTCTCCACAACATGGAAGCTCCTGTCAAGCATCACACCAGTAAAGACAAGTAGGGACACAGATCAGTACATGACACAGGCACAGAAAGGTTGGGAGCACTACCAGACCAGCCAAACGCGTCGCTAGAGACCGCAAAGCCAGAGAAACAAACACGTTCATTGCTTTGATTACAAGAAAGCTTATGACTCAATGCCACACATGTGGATCTTGAAATGCCTGAAGCTGTAGAAGGTCAACAACATTATAAGAGCCTTTGATGCAAACTTCATGAGACTGTGGAAAACAACCCAAGAAGTCAATTTCAAGCCAATTACAAATTACAAAAGTCTCCATCATATAGAGATGCTCTGTCCCCACTGCTGTTCTGCACAGGCCCGAACTGCCTCAACCAAATAAACAACAAAACTGGCCATGGTTACTCAGAAATGGGGCCACTATCAGTCACCTTCTCTGCATGGACGACATCAAGCTGTATGGATAGAGTGAATGAGACATTGACTCACTGATCCACACCACCAGGATCTACAGCAGGAACATCAGAATGTCAGTCAGGCAGGAGAAATGAGGCCGAGAGGTAAGGTCATCCACACAGAGGGGATTACACTCCAAGGAGGGAGAATAGCAGATGCTGAAGAGAAGTACAAATACCTTGGAATGCCGCAGACAAATAACCATGAAGGGACCTGCAAGAAGTAAAGATCTGAGAAGTCAGCTCAATGGTAAAAACAATGTCCTGGTAAACAACAGCTGTGGCTTGCTGGTGATCACATCGACTGTTGGGATAACAACAGTAGCAAAATAGCAAATACAGACCACAGATGTTAAGACATGAAACCTGGTGGTGCATTGTAAATTCTATAAATGGAGGCCTTGTGAGTGTCACCATCCAAGATAAAATATGAATACATCAGGAAGATGGCCTGCAGGGCTCAGTTAATGTCTCAGACAATGTCAGACTGAGGCCATTGTCAGCTATCTGTCAGTGGTGCAAAAAAAAAAAAAAACTAGGAACAGAGGCCAACATGTACCCATCTCCACTACCATCCACTACCATCCCACTATGACTCGTAAACAAGACATTTGGTGTCTTGAGACTCAATCTGACCATCAGCAATTCAGCTTTCTGTCAACGTAATTCAAATGAAAGAAATTTCAACAGTGACCTAACCCTAAACTGCATGTAGAAAGACTCCAGGACCAGACTCAAACCCAAGACCTTCTTGCTGCAAGAGAACAGTACTAACAAATACAACATCAAGTCTGCTAAAATCTCAATTTCTCAACTCAAATCAGAAAAAGTACTTGTGAAGATCAAAGGTTTTGAAGTTTACTACACGACAACATCATAGGTTGTATGTTGTACTGCATATGCCTCATTAGGAAAAACTATGGAGGTATTAGAATGTTAAGAGCCCTTTTTAGAAAAAAATAAAATAAAAGTAACCTTTTCATATAATTGACATTCTAATAGTGAAACCCAAAAAGCCCAAAGAGGAACTTATGATATTCTCAGAACCTTTGTGGGCTAAATTCTTGCAGTTATTTAAATAACACATGCAACAACCAGAGATTTGACTTTCTGCTTCCATTGATTGTATATGACAAAGAGTGAATCCGAACTGGTGTCCATCACAACTGTGTCTAATTTAAGACGGGAGTTTGCTGTGTATGCAAGTGAATTAAGCAGGCTTGTCTTGCACATCATGTTCACACATAATGGCTAATGACTATGATCAGGTGAGTCCAGCCTATCTGAGCTGAACAATAGTCACAAGAACCAAGAAATCTGTAAATGCAAGGACAGGGGAGAAGGCAGTATAGCAAACTCAGGAGCATCATTCCTCTTCCTTGGTGCTAGTTTGACTGTACATCCTAGAACAAAAATAAGGAAGCTAATACTAAGCTAATGCTATTGCCACTATGCTTATTAATGCATATTAAGGTGTATTTGGTGTTTGAACGGTTAAGGTAAGCAGTTATATGAATTTGTAGAGGAAGTACTTGTGTATTTTAGCTATTCGTTATGGTTTATAATCTCGTGATTACTGGGGATCTACTATATTCCTGAAACAAAAACCTAACTGGATTATCTTATATTGTGCTTAGGAAAGCTAGGCATTGGTTTGTTGGTATGTAAGGAAGATAACATGTTGCAGCGGAACAAACATCCCAACACTAACGTCAGCGTCCAGAGTCCACGTTTGGATTGTTCAAGTTGCATGAATGATCTAAGGTTCTTGAAACACTCAAAAGCTAAATGGGTAGAATAGCACTTTGAACCAAACTGACTTTGGGAATATCCTAAGTATCAGAGGGCAACAGAGAGAAAAGTTTAAATATTTGAAAGAAGTCAGTTTGGGAAAAGGAAATACAAACACACAATTCTACTTTACACACTGGCATTTGCAAAGCAGCCCATCCAGGTGACCCATTCCATGAGTTTATGGTCCCTTACTCTCAAATACCTGGGGTTCACTCTATTACAAGACAGGGTTGAGGTCCTGTAAATTCTGGATGTGCTCTAACATTTCTGGACGCACCTGCCTGGAGTTGTGTCCAGAGGGCCCTACCAGATGGCAAACAGCCTAAACTGGTATTTTGTGAGGAAGAAGAGAAGCTACTTCTGAATAGCTAAGCTCCTCTTCTGATCTTTATCTGGCCAATCTAAGAAAGAAGCTCAGTTTCAGCAGTTTGTGTTCAAATCCTCATTTGTTCATTCATTACCCACAGTTATGAATCATAGGAGATGTTTGAAACTTGGAGGAGATTTCATAACCTTCTGGCAAAATGTTGAACTGGATTACTGGAAGTGCTTATTGATAGAAAACTAAGTCCCATCAAAACCCTGAGGTTGTATGGTCAGACGTCAGATTTCATGCAGGAAGGTGAAAACCTGTTTATGTGTCAAATTCTTCTGGTGATTGGAATGTGTGGATGTAAGAAAAGGTATTAAGGTTAGGCAGGTTAACAAATGAACTAAAAAGCCATGTGCTTAACTTGTTACAGGTGGAAATTCCCTCTTTGATGGTTTGACAGAAGTGAAAGAACACTAAGTTTCAGTCTACTCGTCTCACAACCAAGAAATAGGTGAATATTTGCTTTGTTCCTCGAGTTCTTGCATTTGTTGCATTTGATGCAGGAAACATAATATAAGGAATTCAAGGAAGTTTATTTAAGATTCTACAAGTAAAGCAAAATGTTTCCTGCTGAACTCATCTTGACTGTTATGAAGGCCACCAGAAAATACATCTGTATTAAACTCTGTAGTTATAGAAATGAGCGTCCTTAAAAGTAACATGCAGGGTGTTTACAGGACTATTGTTTTCCTAATCATCTAATTCTTAATTTGTCTGTGAAACTTGTTGCCTTTATGTTTGTCCTTTCATAGCTACATGCTGCTGTTGATGATCATTTCCTAAATCCTTATAGGAACCCGTGGCGTTCCTCAAGGATCACTTTTAAGGCCTTTATTTTTTCAGACTTGACAGGTTGTACACAGAAGCCTTACAGCTTTGTTGATTAATTTATACTTCTTGCGGTTTCCTGTTGGCACTGGAAAAAAAACTTCTTCCCACTTTAATTAGAATTTAGATGCCAGTATGTGACAATAATAAATAGATCACACCCACATGAAACATTCAAGCAATTATTTCACTTAATCCTGTACATACCTGTTAGCCTGGAGCTGACTTTGGAAATTTTCACTTTTTACTGGCGTTTGGTATCCAGTCAAGACACCCAGACTTTTGCCTCTCTTCCTGGCTCACACACCCATTCAGAAACACAGAGACAGTCTCTAGAAGTCAGAACAGCTCTGTGCTCTCTACCTGGCATTTGTCTGATGAAAACCAGAGTGCTCTGAGGTAGAGTGGGTGAGCGGCTAATGGCAGAAGTATCGGATGAGAGCTTGGTGGATCCTGTTCCTATCCAATGACGCAAGTTCTTGGAAGAACACACAGGTAAAGTAAGCAAACCCTGGTGAGTATTACTTGACTGTGCATACACACCCACTTACGTAGACACTTATGTAAAGAAGCACCAAGACAAACACTGCCAGGATCAAATTTACATTCAAAGACCGCTCTGCTTCCTTTTAACTCACCGTTTCAGACACTTGCTTCAGTTGGCTCGTTTCCTTCTCATGGCTCCTTACAGTTTTTCTTCATATAATCCACTCCAGAGCAAAATCAAATTGTTCTTCATACCCTGTGCACAGTGTTTCCATGTAATCCCAGCAGTGAACTCCTCAGTATTCCATCGTCCCTGTTACTATGTCTGACCTCACAACATCCTCTGATTCAGTGCCTATTGCCAAGAGTTTCCTGACAGTGACAGAATTATGGTGCACACTCCTGTTTCTCTTTCACTCTGTGTGTGTCCTGTCCTACACAGAAAAGTGGGTGTGTCTCCTGAAAACAGGCTCAGAAAAAAATGTGCTAAAGACGAATGAAGCACACACCCACATGCCAGTGAACTATGGATATGCTGTGCTGTAGGAGCATGCACCTTTACGCATGTGTTTATGTGTACATGGAGGAAGCCCTTAAATATTATGGCTGTATGTGTTCGTATGTGTGTTCATTCCCAATCTGTGTCCTTTCCTTGACTTCAGAGAGCACAATTTGCCCCTTCTAGACAGAAGGGGGTGTTCCTGTGAGTTTTGTGTGTGTGAGTGAAACTGTTTTCCCAGGCACCTCGCCAGGATCCAAGAGACCCAGGAAGGATGAGAATTGAGAGGGAAGACCAGGGGAACGTTGGAAAGCAGCTGATTTAACACTCACATTTTTGACTCTATGCAGGTTTGTACTGACAACCCTTGCGGGGTTAGTGTCTTGCTCTGCCCTTCGAGCCACACATAAAACCGTTCTAGCTCTGCGTTGGAACAAGTTGCAGCTCCTAAACTGTGCTCCGTTAGCCTCAAACATACCAACTGAATGATAAGCAGCAGGAGAATGAGAACAGCCAAGGGACTCTATATAAAAGAGCCTCCGTCTCCATGGCGATGCCAAAGGCAAAGAGAGGTTGTGTCTGAGTCACAGCCTCAGCTCCCTCCTTTCTCTACACACAAGACATTGTGGGAAAGCGGATGCGGTTCTCACACCCTCCCTGTGGGGTATGAGCCTCATTATTGCCGCACACGGATCAGAGGTGTGCGGCAATAGCCTACGGACCAGTGTAGCTGGACCAGGAGCAGATTCAGGTTTTATCCACACAGCTATCAAACACATGGAAGTCAAAGGTCAAGGGTGCTGGAGTTCTTAACATTAACATGGAATTAGCCAAAATATGAAGAAAAATATGCAGAAAGTGGGTACCAAGAATTTTCTAATAGATACTTACTGGTGTCAGAATGCTGTCCAAGAAATCTCGGTTGAGTTTGGACTGTGGTTGAAACATTTTTATGTTTTTTATTTATTTATTTTTTTATACTAATCTGTTTTCATGTGACTTTCTAGGATAGTGACTATCCTAGAAAGTCACTATCTAAAGAATGAAAATGCAGGACGAACTTCCTGTCAGCCAAGACAGTTTGAAGATGATTTGATCAATAAGGTCTGTTGTCCGTAGGCAGGACATAAATTACTGAAAAGTGAACACATCACTTTTTATTTAACTATAAGCAATTATGTGAAAAGTTTTGTCAGCAAAGAGATCTGGGTTTCCAGATGAGTGAGGCAGCAACACCTATGGAGCACTTAGACTCTCCCAGCATCAGCAGGGAAATGACCTGAACCACCCAGTTTTGAACCTCATTGTGGAAATGAACAGTGAGGGTCACATAGAGGGTTCCATCCCATCCATCCGTCCGTCCATCCATCCAATCCAGGTTGAAGCAATGGAATCAGCCATCTAATCAGATATACCCAGACTTTCCTCTCCACAACCCCTAGGACCAGCTCTTCCAAGTTAATCCCCTCGACATTCCTAGGCCAATGTGTCCTGGTCTTTCTCTGGGTCTCCTCCTGGTGGGACATGTCCGAAAGACCTCACCAGGGAGGTGTTTTGGAGTTATCCTAACCACATGCCCATTCCTCTCGACATAAAGGAGTAGCAGCTCCACCCTGAGTCCTTCCAGGATGACAGAGCTTCTCTCCCTATCCTTAAGGGAGGTAGGTCAGACTCTCCATGGAGGGAAACCTGTGTTGGCCACTTGCATCCAGGATCTTGTTATTTCGGTCACTACCCAGAGCTTGTGACCATAGATCAGGGTGGGAATGTAAATCAACCAATAAACTGAGAGCTTCACCTTTAGGACCAGTTCTCTCTTTACTATGATAGACAGGTTCAGCGGTTTGTCTTTTTCTGTTCAACCTATTCAACAAAATTTTGCTAAGCATGAATATCCTTGAGATCCACATATCTTTCAATATTATACCCCTAGATTTAGCTCTAAACTAAAGTACAATCAAGGTTTTGAAAAGCATTTCCTCTGTTGGCAACCACAGTGATTGGGAACAGTTGCATGAAATGTGGGACACAACAGTGGACATAAACAGCTGCTCACTCAGAAGAGGTGAGACCTGGAGCTCCAATTAGAGAGCGTGATGCATGGCCACAAGCACACATGGACTCACACACATATGAGTTGGACCTTTACCAATGGGCGTGTGTGGGTGTGTGTGTGTGTGTGTTAATGCAATTACTCAAGACAGAGAGTCACCTGAACAGGGACTAGTTTTCTCACTAATGAAGCTGAACTCCAGTTTACCTCCTGCAGCGATTCAACCTCTGACAGAATGAGGACTTTGCTCACACACTAATTAACACCACACACTCACAGGTGTGTGCTTGTTAATTTAGGACTGTAACTATGACAAACTGGACTCCCAACAACAACCCGGTTCATTCCTATCAGCACAACCAGATAAAGGTTTGCAATAATGTTTCTGAAGGTGGAGATAAAGTTCCTTTGATTGTCTGGTTGACACAGTGCAGGTCAAAGGTACAGCAGTGCCACACCTAGCCTTCTCAGCATTTCCGAAGCGCTGTAGCTCTGGCAGAACAAAGAGTGACGACGTGTTCAGTTAACTGGTCAAAGCAGATGTCCAGTTTGTAAGCAGGTGTTATATTCAAGGCAACTTAAAAAAGTGACTCCAGTATTGATTTCACTATGATCTAAGATTATGCACTATTATTGGCATTGTCTGAAGAAATTAATAAATAAGAAGCACCTTTAATAAGTTTTAGCCTGCAGGAGGGATGATAGACTCAGGGCTCTGCATGGTCGGGCCAAACTGCCGAAATCGGTACGTGTAACTACTGCGTGATGGATAGTTCTCAGGAGCAATTGTATTTAATTTTGGACCAAAACACTGAACTCCTCTGGCTGGGTTGGTCTAATTTAATGGGTGAACGTTCCCTCAGTGCCTTCCCTTCTTTAGTTTTTCAAAAATACAATGAGATGATGCAGATTAAAAATGATTATTCCCTCCTCCTCTGAACTTGTAAACTCAAAATATTTGTTCCTCTCTACCATGACGTGTGTTTACTGTACGGCTGTAAACCACACATGTGACAAAACTCCATGACACAGGAGCTCGGCTCAGTGTGTCTGTTGAAGTGGACCTTGAAGTGTGAAAACAAACATCCAGCGACCACATGATCACACGTCAACAGGTCAACCCCGTTCTGACCATGCCGGACCCTTAAGCACATCTACTTGTGATACCAGTGTTTGAAAGATCTTAGTATGTTATTTTTGGGGGAACTCTGCCCATATCCACTTCAGAAAACAGAAACATGTTTCGAAGGAAAGTTAAGGAGTTAACCTGTCCCTCTTTATGCTCACAGAACACAACACTCAGGAAAGACAAAACTCACAGCAATGTTTCCTCAATTCAGCCTGGCAGAAGTATTCACACCCACTCAACTTTAACATTTTCTGTCACATTACAACCAGAAGCTTCAATCTGTTTATTAAAATGAAATGTGATAGATGAACATTAAGGAGTGAAGTGACAAAGGTGATGTTGCTATCTTCTAAGTGATATCTTAAGATCTGGATGTAAATGGCTGAAATTAAAAGATGAAATATTGGCTTAATGTCTCATCTTACATGCAATTGCCAAAAGATTAAACACTAACAAAGAATTCGACTCCACAGTTCCCATACATTTGGATGGGACCAAAGTATAACAAAGTATAAAAATCTTTTGACCGGTTCATGACAAAGTCCTTAAGATATGGCCATTTTTGTAAATAGATTTTTTTTAAATCACCACACAATGCAGAAAATGCTTCTCCTGAATTCATGAAAATAAAACTAACTTACAGCCTGGACTTCACCCTAAATACATGAGCAACAAGCAACATGAAGGCACTTACTAACAAGAAGCGACAGCCATAAAAAGGTCCAAGAACACACAACTAAAGCTGAAAGGCTCCTACGACTCCTGTGCTTGTTCCCTCCAGCTGCTCCTCTGTAATACTGCAGACTAGTTGTGTATATGAGTGTGTTTCAGTTTCATTCACACCGCAATCCCGTTAGAAGTGTGATCATATCTGCTCTGACTCAACCATGACTCAACAACATTGCCTCCTTTCCCCAGCCTTGTAAATATATTTTCAAGTCATCTGCATAGGAAGAGGCTTTTTCTGGCAAACATTTCTTTCCCTCCATTCTTGAATCCCAAACCAAAAAGTAAACATGCTTGTGGTCTAACCACATGCTGCCGCTTGCCACAAGTGTGTACATAGGAAACAGGTGTCAGTGTGGAGTAGGATGTGAGTCTGAGACTAGGAATTCTCCAGTTTTCAAATTGAATGATTGTACAAAAACAACTTCTCCTTAAACCCACTCACATAAGCAAGCTTTGTGTGTCTCTGTGAGAAAAATACTTTGCTCTCTCAACTTTCACCTAATTTGAATATTTACAGCCTTGTAACAACCAGCTTTTTCAGGGTCATCCGTGTGATTCTCAGTGTTTACATAAAAATCAAAATGCTTACTCTTTTTTATGGTTGGCCTGTACTTTGACATCTGAGTACAAAACTGTTCATGTTCTGTGGTTTATCTATATTTAAATCCATCCATCCATCCATCCATTTTCTTACACCTTTGTCCCTAGTGGGGTCGGGAGATGCTGGTGCCTATCTCCAGCTAACGTTCCGGGCGAGAGGCAAGGTTATTTAAATCATCACCTTTACATAATATTAACTGTAGATGTTTTTAAATTGTATCCTCAGCTCATGGCACATTAATCAAAATGCTGTAGCTTCCTAAAAATAGTGCCGAAATTGTTAGATGATAATTTCTCTGTTGTTGTTAATATTGTCTCAAAGACATAGCAACTTCAGTCAACAACAATGTCAAACATATAGACGCAAACATCCAACCTTTCATCATCATAAACTGATGGGTTGCTATAGCAACACATCTGACCACATCAACTTGTTCCAGAGACCTTCTACAGTGCTTATGAACCGTGTCTCTAAACCAAACAATACATGAACACTTCTGGACATGGCACTTCTACTGACCGCTTCCTTTCTGCTGGACTACCTAATCACAACTTCATCATCTCCTTGCATGTTCAGAGATTGTCTTTTTCTTTAAAGATGATCTATCTCTTATCTATTTTTATTAATCAGGCTCATGATTGCAAGAATTTTTTTAGCAGAGCCTATGTATACACACACAGTACATGATGAGAGCGATACGGACCTTCTTGCTAGATGGGCGTTCGTCGCAATCCGCTTGTTTGAGGATTAGAAGCTCGTGAACTTCTGCTGCATACATTAAATCCATCTGAATCCTGGAGAGAAAAAGAAAGAGAAGGAGAGTATGTGAGCAACACCACAGTTACGTAAGAACTCACCATGCAATGTACAGCATCTCTTTGCTGACTGACCTTGAGCAGTCTAGAAGGAAAAACATGAAATGAAGTAGATGTTACATTAACAGCAATCATCACAAATATACTGGCTGAGGCTTTCGATGCTGAGAATAAAAAAAAACAGCACGCACCTCTGCACCACCTCAGATATGAATTTTTTGCTTTTACCCAGATTCATAGCAGAGATGACACAAGTAAACCTGTCTATCAGCACTGCAATCTAACAATCTCAGAATTATTTTCTTTGGTCAGTAAACTTTCTATGTAGAGCTTGTTGGCCATCAGTACAGCAGAATGGCGTGTACTGGAGGATGTTAACCCAGACTGACTGATCAAGTCTGTAAATCTGACAAATACTTTAAAACCTCCCCACCTGCTAGTTGGAGAACCAGTACGATTCACTAAGAATTGTGCTCTTGTGATCAGGTAAAGAACTATAGACAATACAAGCTAAAGTGTTACAATGTTGTACAATGCTATGTGTAGGACTGATTTAATGAGATACACATTCTCAGAATTTCAAAGAAACTTTCACTACTTCTCAGTACAGCACAGCAATAATAGAGTGGATAAAAACGTTAAACTATTCAAGCAACTCTTGACATCAGAAGGCATTCAAGGAAGACTTTCTGAGTTTGGTTACAATCGAAACACTGCAGAAGGTCAGAAGACAATGCATGGTAGAACAAGTAAGAAAGAGTAAGATGGTTTGCAGAGCCTTTAAACAGATAGGGAGTACACAGACTTGAACTGATATGAAAACAAAAGAATGTGTCCTGATTTCTGAATTAAAACGATGAGAACTCTGATAATGTAACTGTAGCAGAGAGAAAGAAAGGTGCTCTGCAAACAAGGTACAACAAGAACCTGGGGACTCAAATAACTTGGCAATGTTTCTGCGTGTTTCTGGGACATATTTCCTGAACAGGTTTTGGACTATTCAATAGTGTATCAACAGCTGTCTCTCCTTTCCAGCTGAAGAGTCTTGCGCATTGCAAAGAGTTCACAGAGAGTGAGAGTGTGATATGAAGTGATATGATGTGGAGCAGATGTTGATTTGACCAGCGTGAGCAGGGGAATGTTCTAATGATTAACACCACGGCTGAGTCTTTATTTCAACGCTGGTTTTTACAAGCTCACTTTAGAGTTTGTGCACAGACTCATTAAAAACAAAAAGCCTGTTATGTTTGCAGTAGACATGGACTGGTTGTTAGGTACCACAGTGGAGAGGCTGTGAAAAAGTGTTAAATTGACCGTGGCTGTGAAAAAGCAGCAGCGGCAGCTCAGGCACTGCCTCACCTGTTATCATGACAAATAAAATGCTAACATTGATAAGAGATATTCAGTTTGTCCTCTACTGTTCTATAAAACTATTTTCTGTGTGAACATTTAGATTGTTTAACAACTAACGGTTCTCTTGGAGAACTAACCTGTTGTCTCTGATTTTAACCATATTTGATTTTTTTTCCAATGACTGTGAAACATAAAAGACAAAAGCATGAGCTCCAGGTTGCAACTTTGAAATCAACACTTGGTAGCACTGTTGCCTAGCAGCAAGAAGGTCCTAGGTTCAGATCCTGGCCTCGGGTCTATTTGCATGTTCTCTCTGTGCATGTGTGGGTTCTCTCCAGTTACTCCACATTCCTCCCATAGTCCGAAAACATCACTGTTACGTCAGCTGATCTTTCTAAATTGCCTTTAGGTATGAGTGTGTGTCCATGGTAGCCTTTTTTCTGTGTAGCCTTGTGATAAACTAGCGACCTGTCCAGGGTGTACGTCACCTCTCACCTACTGACCACTGGAGGTAGGATGGATGGATTACCTCCTGATAACTGATCAGAGCTGATCAAAGACTTTGATCTCTGGCTGATGAAGGAGTCTGTCCAGTTACCATGCTGTGAGGAGCTTTCCTCCCCAGGCTTTGTTTCTTTTGTTTCCAAATCTTTCAGTGACCTGATTATTAGGGAACTGAGCAATCCCATTTGTTTTGAGTCAAATAAACATTACACTTTTAGAAACTAAGGCAATTATTTACTTTGTTAAAACTCCAGTAGATGACTGAATGTATCAGCCTCGGCGTGACTTCCACAGTGCATTTAAATCAAGCAAGCTTCTGGGTTTTTTTCACTGGTTCCAACTTGTTCACCATTTCTGTTTTTTCAGTATGTAAATCTTGAGGTTTTGGTTCCCAAAGTTTGTAAGTATTTTGCATCATACTTTTACCTCTTGTGTACTTTTCCCAAGAATATCTCCTCCCAAGTGCTTAGTCAGTGTTTGGGTAAGAAAAAAAATAAAGCTGTCTAGTGCAGCCATGCAGAATTCTTCATTGGATGAAACACTCAGTTTTCCACCCACATAGTAACACTGGAGAAGTGTTACTATGTGACCCCTACTGGTGGAGTGTGCAAGGATTTCTACTAAGTCAATAAAATTGGAGATAAAATGTTTTTAATCTAATCAATTATTTATAACATAAATAAACATTACCTTTACTATTTTTCTTTAGTTCGGTTTCTGAAGAGGATCTGCCGTCTTCACGCTCATTGATGTTTGATCTTTTGTGAAGGTCTTGATGTAAACTTTGAGAACAACCAATCTACTTTATGCCAAGTTTCCAGTTCTGTTGGAAGATGCTAAACTGGTTTCTCCTAATATTGTTACATTGTTATAATTCCTGTCACATTTTTCAGATCAAGCAAAGGAATGAAATAGGAATCAACTTGTAATTTATATTCTAAAACAAACACCTGAAAAGGACTAAATATCCAAATTTAGTCTTGCACTGTTATAATTGAGTGGAGACGTGCATCAGACGAGAAAACTGCCTGCTGAAACAATGGAAAGTTTGGTCAAATCCCTTCAGAAAGGTAAAGCAACACAGCTTAAGGTAAAATGATGTTGATTGTTCTCAGTTAGCTGTAACATTGTCACAGTTTGATGATCTGGAGGTTATCTCTATTGGATGTCGGAGGAGTTTGTCTTCCACTATCTTATTCCACCAATACACAGTAGATTTGCTGATGATAAAGTCATTTGTCATGATGATATTGAATCTGTCTGATCCTCTCGGTGCTCAGCATATAGTCGGGATCTCAATCCAGTCGAAACATTTATGATGGCAGATTTTGAAAAAAGCCTCCATCCTGCAAAACTGACATGTCATGTACTATTTGGGAATGTTGAAATCTTATGAGGAAGACTAATGAGTTTATTGAACACAATGCCTTGAAAGAGTCTGGCTGTCAAAAAAGCCAGAGGAAGACTAACAAAGTGTAAATTTGTTTTAATTTTTAGGTTCCTGATGTTGTAACGTCATCCTCGTCGTTTTGAGTCACATTTCTCATTTGATGCAAAGTTAAACCACAGAGTGAACATCCATCAAGACCAGTGGCCAATGAGTGCTAATACTGCACTAGAGCAGTACTTTTATGTAGACACCAGAGGGCACCACTGGGCAAAGTCCACTCCCACTGTGTCAAGTGTGTTTCTAACAAGCTTTGTGACTAATTTCAGGACTGGACCAGAAACCTTTGCCTTGCAGCTTCGCCAACTTCCATACATCAACTAGTTACAGCAGCTCAAACTGAGCTGGCAGCATTTTTATGACTCAGTGTCAGCAAGAAGGAGATTTGCTGAGTAATTAGGCATAAAACCTCAACAGAGTGTGCAAGAATTTTGTTTGACTTTCCCTTAAACCTATGCAATGTAAGCAGCATCAGCAGCAGCTAATATAGGGAAAACATGTCCTGAGCCTCTGCATGTTAGAGATATCAGGTACAAAATATGTGTGTAAATATGTTTGTTTCTAGACTTCACTCCCCAACTTATTAAATATTGTCCTTCCTTTTGTCATTATTTCTTTATGTGGTTTCTTTCTATTAAGTCTGTCTTTATTATGTATTCCTTTCCTTACACAGCCCTTACGTCTCTCCTTCCTCCCCTTCTTTCTTTCCTTTTTTATATCCTTCTTCTTTTCGTTTACTTAAGTCTGTTTTTGAGCCGGTCCAAACTGTAGACGTTTTTTTTATTTTTTCTGTTCTTGGCTGACAGGAGCAGGTGTGGTCTGTTGCAACCCATCTGCTTTTAAATCCGGGAGCAAATATAGGAAAATATGGAACAACCACCATGCCCAGTCGACCAGCTGCTCCGGTTGTGTGTGTGTGAAAATGTCAGCTGATTGGCGGTTTCTGAAAAACTCAGATGAGCCCATCTGGCATCAACAATGTGGCATGGGAACAAGAACCATTCAATGAATGGTTCAGTCACTTTGCTTCTAATTGTGATGTTCTGTTTGGATTGGCAGCAGTCTTGGGTCGTGTGATGAGGGGTTGTGGTTGTATGATTATTACAAAATTAAGGTTAGAAAATGCTTTATACAGCATTTATTTAAAACAAATTTTATTAAATGTCCTGCAGTTTTTGGATGCATCTCTTCTCCAACACACCTGAATCAGTTCTACAGCAAAGCAAGAAAGTGATAAGATCATACAGACGTCAAGAACCTCGAGTTACTGTACCTAAAATGGTTCTACAAGCTTTGAATGTCAGGGTGAATAGTGTTTCATAAATGTATTACTTATTTACAGTACTTTCACTGTTTAGCTGCAACATTACATAATATGACCTGAGCTGCTGTTCAAACAAGATTGTACATTTTCTTGTTTTTTAAGCTCTGAATCTGAAGAAAGGAAGAAGGTGGACCTTTTTTTGTAGACTGTATCGCTGAGTCAGGTATTAATAGAGCGGAAAGAGAAAGTCACTGGGCTCCAGGTCACAGACAGTGATGCACTTTCAAAAACATCTTCAAGCCCGGGTTAACGGCATTCAGCCTAACTCTGTCTGATTAAGAAAGAGCGAAGCAGCAAGAGGGGTTGACGGCAACCTGATGCTGTTCTATGTTTTCAGTCACTGAGGGAGGTAGTGACAAAGCTGAATGAGTGGCTTATGTACAGTAAATGTGTCTGAAAGGTGGGAAGTGGGGCTGACAGGCAGTCATGAGACCAGCCAGCCACGGAACTGATGGAGAAAACTCACTGGAGTTTTCGCCAGTGAGTTTTCTCAGTGGCCTGAACTGGTGCGACGTGTCACCAGTTCAGGCCACTGGTATTGGACGAGTCTCGTTAATGTGCAATGCAACAACGCAGACTGTTGGCCTGTAGCCTTAGTACACATGCTAAACACATAAGTGTTCATGTTTTTTCAACATGGTGGAATTATTCTCTGCATAAAGCTACAGCAGAGAAGCAGTGGCAGCAGCGAGCATGAAAGCAAAGCAACACAGAACCAATGCAGTGTTGCTCATGTTGCTCTTGGACTGAGAGACATTCATCCACTGGCTTTGACAGGCAACGTCCACACCCAGGGGAGAAAGGGAGCAGGCTGAGGGAAACTGTCAAAGCTCAAGTGATCCTTTAAGATTAATGTGATGCAGCAACCAAGCAGCAACCAAGCTCGAACATGACTGTAGGAAGGATGGAGAGATGTTGGTGTTGATGAATGCTGGCCTGGTAAAAAACCAGACCCTTCTTCTACACTTTGTTTCATCCAGAGGATCTGGACTCTTGGTTGTTGAGAAAAATTACTTCCTGGAGGCGTGGCCCATGGTGAGGTTTTAAACCCAATCTGTTACCGTAACGTAGGTAATGCACTAGTTCGATGCTACGAAGTTGCCTGCACTGTAAGCAACCATCCTGCACTACGAAGAGAGAAGAGCTGATCCGAATGAGCCTACTGTTAATGTTAATTCATTATTTGGAAGCATAACTATCACCGCCTCTTTTTCCATCACTAAAACTACAGGCAGCAAACCACGATTCTGAAACAGAGCAGAAAATCTACTTCATTGTTTACAACTTCTTCTGCTGTTTGCTGATTGGCCCAGTAGAAAACCTACCGGAGACAATCCAAGCAAAGAGGAGAGAGCCCAGACTGTAAGTAAGACATTTTTTTTAGCAGAATGGCACAGGAAAGCAACTGCCAGGCTAAATAAATACCAAATAAGATCCTAGTTTCCTTAAATGACGAAATGTTTATAGCATGACAGAGCATTGTGTCTGTGTTTTGGCCCTTTTTTGGTAAATTCAGGGAAGTAATAAATGAATAGCATAACATTTCAAACTCCTGACTGGTATTTTAGTGATATTCCATCTCTCAAACACACACTGCTTTGATTCTGAGTTGAATTTACTTTGGAGAGACAATAGAAATACCTTAACCTCTGATATATAGTTTTGTCCTAGTCTATTTTTGTCATGTTACCTCTATGTGTTACCTTCCATCAGTTAACTTAAAAGATTCGGCTTTAAGTGTCAGGATTGTAAGATACTGATCTCCTGAAACTGAGATTATACCTTCAGAAATCTGAAAGCTTTGGCTGAGAGTAGGGAAGTCCCATCTATCTTTAGTCATTTTATTTCCCTAGAGAGTTTTAGTTTCAGATTTTGATTTCAGGTCTAATGTGCGCAAGAACTAGCTAAACACCTGGAGAATCTTTACTCAGGTTAGGAACCCATAGAAATAATTCTTAAGGGATGAGAAAATTAACAACATGGTTGGAGAATATTGACTTTAACTAAACAGCAAAATACTTTAATTGTAAAATGACAACTCTGGTTTTGGTTCCACATGTTGAACCAGGTTTGGAGACAACAGGGAGCCTTATCAGATCTTAATGGACAGTTACTGTCCAGTCACTGCTTTGCTTTCATGTTACTTTCAAAAGCATTCAGATAAAAGTCCCTTTGATGTGGGGTTTTCTAGAGAAAGAAAGTGATACAAGAACATGTGAGTAAACCCGTGGCAAATTTTGACACAGGACAGGATATGTGCGTGTGTTCAGTTTCAAATTAATTACAGCGTTCTCAAATGAAAATTGAGGCTGGTGTAATCTGTTGCTCATTGGCATACCAGCAGTGAGTCACGTAGCACAAACGACAATCTCCGTTCACTTGAACTCAGAAAGCTACATGCCACCAGAAAAACAAATAAAAAAGTTTCTAACTTTTATTTGAACTTGGCATGGAAGCTGTAGATGGGCGTGGTATTCGGTTAACAGAGCGCTGCCTAGGTTTGTTTTGTTGGGTGGAGCCGGAACTATGCTTAAAGATATGATGATGTTCATTTTTATATATAGGTACTATTAGACTTTAAGACATAAAGTGGAGCCAACAGAAACTGCTGAAATCTAATGGGTGCAAATTTAAAATGTGAAATATTAAAAGGGCCGGGCAAAAACATACAAATCCCTCTTCTGTAGCACATTTATGTAGAAGTGCTACAGACACACCTAACATGTGTTACGTGTATCATAAACAACATTTTATTATTATTATTATTATTGTTATTGTAGTTTATGTGGAGATCAGTCAATATTTCTAAAGTCAGATGTTTAGCTAGCACGTTTCGAGATGCTAGCAGCATTTCCAGAGGAACTTAAAACTTGAAGCAAAGAACCAAACGCTCGTAATCTTGCCAATGACATCATTTGATCTTATGGATTTGATAAATGTTTAATGACAAAAATTTTACGGTTTAAAAATGTCGTACAGTTTGTACATTTTGTCCTTTAAATTAGTTGGCACAGAAAGTGCCACAGTCAGGAGTTTTTCCCGCCTTATGGGGCATAGAGTAAAACAGAAGTGCCTCTTGCCCATGTGACACTGTTCACTGCCAATCAGCTGGCTGAAAGAAATGGTTCCAACATGTTTCCCTTGTTACTAAGAATTAATTTTACTGTTTGGATAAATTTTTAGTCAAAAAATTTATAAAGTCAAAAAAATGTATGAGCCGAGTTGTAACCTTTCCCCACAACCGCTACGCATTAGCATGAGGATGAGCATGAGCGTTAAGCGTGTGAAAAAGTAAATATTTCTATACAAAATGGCAGCAGTGACAAACAAACCTGCGGATAAGAGAAGCAGAACTCTCAGACCCAATCATTCATCAGAAACAATTCACAACTTCTTCTGTGTTGCAGTTTAGGAACAAAGTAACTGCGTGTTCAAACTGTTACCTACAACATCAGCGCCCCTTGTGAAAAAACTGGAATAATATTACTCACACACATAGAAGCCCAATCCAGCAGTAGACCAGACACTCTCAACTACCAACCTGAGAAGCAGCTGTGAATAAAAACTCCGGCAGCCTGAGCTGTTCTCTCTGTTTTCCTTCTACCTCCTTCCCTATTTTACTCTCCTCGTCTTGTGGCGTTTGACATCAGAGTTCAGTCTGTGCTTTGTGCAGTCATGAATGAAAAGAGGAACCTGAGTCACAGATAGCAGTAACACTCACCAACCACAAATACACATATGCAGAGGTCTTCATGTAAATATATCACTATTGTTTTACCTCTGCAGAGGGAATGAAGTGAAGCAAAGGAACATGCAATCAACCCTACGTACAAACATGCAAACGGATTTCACTGTTATTACCTTCCAGATGAATGTTGAATTAAACCCAACTTGCTAACAAAGTGAAATTAAAACTCAAAGTTAAAAGAAAAAAAAAATCAATAGATCTCCCCAAAGAATTCAAAAGGGAGGAAAGTCCCACTTTGTCTAAGGTTCTTCTTAGAAAAACCGCTGAAAGCATCCTCCAAAACCACGTCACAAGAACACAGACACTATCACATCACCGTTTGATACCAGGACCAACAAGCTTCAAGGCAGGGAGGAGTCACGCAGAAACATCCTAAACTTAGTCATAGCTTTAGAATCTTTTTTCTGCAATAAGGTGTGGTTTGCACATCAGCACAGAGATGAAACTGTCAGAGTTGGCAGCTAGATGTCAGGTGGCACAAAGAAGAAAAAGAAAGACATGGATGAAAAGCGTTACAGGAAGCTGTCAGGATGCGAATACCAGTTTCAGAGAAACAAGAGTGAATGGGAAGACATGCAGCTGCATCTCAATAAATCATAAAGTCAGCGTTCATTTATTTCAGGTCAACAGATTACATTTTTAACTGTCATGGATGCCTAGAGGTGTAGTCTACACCAGAATTTAGAATGTTTAGCCTGTGCGCCATTTTTAGCCGGACTTTTTTCTTCCACTCAACCTTCCATTGCTTGGATAAAGCTGTGTTTTAAGAGCAGTCATTAGTCTGATGGTGAAACAGGCAGATCAGACACCTTCTCAATATGGAGCAACCATGCTTAAAGTTGAATTCCACTCCTGATTATTCAAAAGAAAACTTCCCAGGTGTGTGTGAAGCCGCTTGAAGCGCTGTTCTCTGAGGAGTCAGCAGTTTAAAGAACAGGAGCTCAAAATCGGACAATGAACTCCACAACTTTTGGGTTTCCTGTGATGTTTCTTTGATGCTTAGTTCATGATTTACTGGGTTCGAAAAATTTACCACAGAAAAAGAGTCAGAGATCACCTCAGTCATAACTCACCTGAAGCATTAACGGAAATGGATATGAAATTACAACAGACTAGAAGAGAAATATCCTTTACTGTCCCACAGTGGGGAAATTCAGGGGTAGCAGCATGGAGATATGTAGGTTCACACAATGTTCAAAAGAGTTAAAGTTATTTAAAATATATTATATGCATTGCAAGTTAAGTGGAAGGAAAAAATGTCCCAGAAAAAGTAGTAGAGGATGGTTGTTTACAGCGCAGAGAATTTCCTGTAGGCTTCACAGTGTTGAACAGGTGCTTTACATCGTGACTGGGAGTCCACTCCTCCAGGAGGCAATCATTTCTTAATAACCGAGAGTCCAGACCCTCTGGACGAAGCAAAGCGTAGAACTAGGGACTGGTTTTTACCAGATTAGGGTGGGCTGATCCAGACTTTTAAATCCGGGAAATGAAGGATGCTTGTTGGGTCCATTTACAGGAGCCTTTGAAGTTGGACAGCTTTTGTTGCACTTCTGTGACGTAACCAGCCTTCGAAAGATCCAGCTCTTACATGTGGACACACCCAAAGAACGACAGTTTCTCAATAAGCATTCCATCCTATTGCAGTCCGTTTCCTCCACAATGTTGGCAAAGTACATACCGTCCAAAGCTTCTTTTGCTGCTTTACACACTGATGCTGAGCTTGCTTGGGAACTCAACTGAACAAATCCACCACAAGCCAACAGTCACATTGTGAACTATCCTCATCAGTGAACTTTAAAGCAGACCTCGATGGCTGAGTGAGAGGAGTAGATGGTCTGATTGTCACACCAACAGAAAGTGTCATGTCAGCTTGTGAGTTCTTGATGCACATCTCATTTTTTTCCACATGGTCTGCTGATTGTTGAACATGAAAGTTAATTTCTCTCATTAGCCTTTTTGCTAAACTTTAATACTGAAAAGCAGCTCTGGATTATCAGAGCGATATGAGGATACAAGGATAGATCTGCTAAACTTCATTTGTACATCATATAAATTCAACTGGCAACATATCTGAAAGAAGTGGACGTGAGATTTGAATACAACCAAACTAGCTAAATATAGCCAAACCGAAATAGCTGCCGCACTCTGCAGACTTCATTAAACTGCACGTACCAGGATCCTTTTTAATAACAAGGCAACAAATTCAGAAGAACTTTTCACAAGTACGTTGTGAAAGTATAAACACATTTTCATAATTTGCCACGTTAAAACCACAAACTTTAATGTAATGTTTAGGGATTTTATGTGACCAATAAAAAATAGTGCTAGAAAATTCCCTCTCAATTACTTACGGTAATATAACAGCAGTGTTCCTGGCAACGTTACAAGACAGTAATATCATGATCAAAAATCACCCATTGCTATGAGATGATGACCATCTTGATAAATATTCCTAAATAAATCCTGACTGTATGAAACAGCTAAAAAAGGCTTTAACGTATTAAGTGAAACTGATATTATGTTCTTCCTGTGGTTGCAATAAGTGAATTAAATGGGTTTCAAAATGGGAAAATAATTCATAACATTGTGGATTAATTTAACTCATCTTCATAGGGCTAAATGGGTGTTTCCAGGTCATCCTCCCAACATCCCTAGTTCAGTAATAACACAAAACCAAAAGTCTCCAACATAAGCACTGACTAGAAGTGAAACTCTCTACTCTGTGTTCACATTTTAAATACGTAGAAGCAATTTCACCATTTTCTGTTCTCAAAGAGGGAAATAAAACCTTCCAGTAAGCAGACTGTTGTCTGAAACAAAATGAGACCTCCTTCATGTTTCACCAGGGGATAAATTAACAATAAAAGCCTCTCAGTGACACATTATGAGCGAGAGTGAAACCGAGTGAAAGAGGTTCAATAATGGTCTTAGATTGCTGATACATCAGCAGCTCGTGTACTTTTTCATTTAGCAGAGTAGGGAGAGAGTACGACTGTGGTTTAACCAGTAATTACGGGCTCAAAGAGGTTAATGCTGCCGTTAGAGATGTTCTGGGGACAAGTTTCTAACTGACTACAATGAAAGTTACATTTCAATACATTGAAACAATCGACATAAGCTTGGTAGCTGATAGATTCGAGAGAGCACTGTTAAAATAAGCGGTTCTGTATTTGGGTTAGCGAAGTCTAAATGTGAAACAGTCACGTATCTAAAATCTGCTGATTTCAGATAATGTGCAATCCAAGATGGGTTTTTGGGTCTAATTCATGGTGTCCACTGTTTGGTACACTTCGCTATTCTAATTTGTCTCTTTCCACTGTAAAAGTGGCCCATAAAGCTGACCAGTGCTGCATCATCCGTCCTTCAGCTGTAGGTCCATAAGACAATGATACGGTACGGTTAGCGTGGAGGCGTAACACAACACAGAACATTGATTGGGGGACAGAAAAACATCACTACTTGGACAAGCACAAAACATACTAGCTTGTTGTTGCACGAGTAACGACGTGGGGCGCCATTAGGCGTTGAGCTCCCACCGCCTGCCCAGTCAGAGTCCAACTAGCGGTGCAAACGCTCTACTGAATGTGCCAGATCACGAAGTAGCAGACCACACCTCACTGACCCGTACTGCCCAATTTATTGGTTTTAGCTTATTGCACAGAATTTTAAATTTAAAACCGAAAACACATGGCAAAATGAAAGTGACCTTAGAAGTCACCAACTTAAAAAAAAAAAAGAACTTTCATGCATAGATTAAGAACAGTAAAGGGTAGGACAGGACGTAAACTGTTTTTTCAGTTTGGCAGTTGTGGGAGGCTCCATCACCTCTTTAACCACCAACTGCAGTTGCAGCAGTAAGGGGGCACCAAGTGACTTTTTAACTTCTTATTTACCCCTAAAGGTCATGTACCCTGTCATCTTACCATAATGGACATCCCAAATGATGACTTTGTGAATTCTGATTGAATTTGTATTTAAATCCATGCTGCATTTACCCACCAAAGATGCCTTTAGTCACACATACTGGATTGTGCGTAGTATATATTCAGCATTAGGATTTATTTCAAAGGATTTCAACAATAAAAGTGATATAAGACAAAGGTGATCTTACTTAGGGTCAGCTTTGGTTGGACTGGGACAGCTCTGGTCAAGTCCAAATCATACAAGTTATAACCCTTCAGAATGCTCTTAAAGCCTTCTGTTAGCACCCAGAATAAAATTTTACATCTTGAAGGTAATATATTACATAGAAGAAGTAAAGGGAACACAAACTTTCTGACTTAAGTGTTTATATAATGGTATTTTCTCATTCCACAAATGCCTTACCAATCACTGCTGGAGAGATGCTATTATCTATTAGTAATTTGTTGGCATAGGAAGAATCATATGCCAACAAATTACTAATCCAAATTTCCATGACATGATGGTGCTTGATGCACCATCAAGAAGGTTTAGTCCTTTAACATCAAGTAGAGTCATAAAGAGTTCAGGAAACAAATCTGCTTATGGTGACCAGTGCCTTATTATTGCCCAGTTTTTACCAAGACTTGAAAGGCAACCAGAGCTGTCAGCTTCCTGTGTTTTTACAGTTCAAATTTAATCATCAGATTGTTCGCCATAGTACTAGCTTTCCATTCGTTATTGGACTTCTATATATTGGAACCTCCATCTTTGTTAGTTGTACGATTGTATTCATACATTTGGCTCAGGAAACCAAAAATTCACAGGAACAAAACAGGATGTGGGAAAATTAAAAATCACTCACTTTTTATAAATGGGGAAAATGATTCACATTGATACCAGGAAACACTCAAGTCTTCCTCTCTGAGTGGCCTTTCAGTCCATGTTGTTGAAGGACTCGGTTCACTGTGGATAACGGGACTCTCTTAAATTGCTTTGCTTTAGTTTTGGAGTTGATTCATACATTGTCCAGCAACACAGGATCATCTCTTATACACAGACCTCGTCTCCTTCCTGAACTTTTTGGACATTCAGTCAATGAAAAAATATATTATTTGTATTTTTTTTACAGTGTATGTGAATCTCATCCTCATATAAGTGTGTCTTTTTTGACCAATCATGACCTGAGTCAAGCTAACATTAGCCTCAAATTGGTTTTATCAACTTCTGCGTTTATTAAATGTGTATTGAGGCAGCTGATGCCGACAAGCCTTTCAGTTTTCTTTTGATTTGTTGTGAAAAAAAACAACAAACCAAAAAAAAAAAAAGAAAAACTTTGAAGCCAGTTTATTCTTGGGAAAGAAAAGTGAATTTCCATTAAGCATTAGCTGTTGGAGGAAATGAGACCAGTCATCGTCTAAGGGTGAGCAAACACACAGCTAGATAATAAGAACCAGTTTATTAGGAAATGGCTCATGTATGCTTCAACGGCACCTGACCTGCCTGTGTGGTTGCCATGGAAACACGATATAAAAGACAGAGCTTGTTCTTCTTTGAGTGGACTGAGTCAGAAAAAGACATGATGATCGAGGTCAAGTTAGACAGCCGGTCGTTCAGTGAGATCAGGAGACAGAGTTGAGAAGTTTCATCTGATTTCACTGATCAGCTCTGGCTGCATGCTGCCCTGTCGCTTCATGTCTCTTCTCATATCGCGCCTTCCCAGGTCAGTGCCATCCCTTTGGAACCACTTCAGTACGGAAGTGGTTCCAAATCTAAAAAACGTCTCACTTCCAAGTTCCATTAATATCACACTGGAAAAGCAAAAATGTTTACCTTCAATCAAAACTCGTGTTATTCATGATCAATTAAACTTTTGTCTTTTTATGCGTTGTATGTAGCCAGTGCCATTCATATTTGTCTTGATTTGCAGATCCTGCGTGGCTCCTCTGCATTTTTTGGAAGCTAGCCGGAGCCTGCAGGTATTGTTCACAATTTATTTGATTGGCAGCAGACTGCATACCTTGATTGGTTTCACAAGATGAGTGAAGACGGGACCTGTGGAAGAGAGCATGAGGCGCCGACTGAGCGGCGCAACCTACGACGAACAAATACGCAGAGAGACTTCTGAGAAACTGGCCGCTTAAGGGTACATGCGCAACATGACATCATCAGAGTATTGACCACAGCTCCTGCACACTTATGGCCCGCCCAAGTTCACACCCACAAAACAGTGAGAAACACACTGCCAGTGGAGACACACCCAACATGGCTAGAACTTAACCAGACTTTCACCAGCTGGTGTGAGATTTGACAATGGAGACAAATCACTTGAAGCCCTACCACACACAGACAGTATCTCCAATTTTGCAATATAATGCACTGAAAGAGAGATGAGACCCCGAGAGAAGCAATATCAGTGTTTAAATTTGTTACATAATTTTCAGGGGGGAAGTTTGACACCTTTTTCAACAAACCTCTTCACAGGCAGGAGCCTCACCATTTGACTCCTCAGGAATCATGAAAAAAAGTATTTTTATGACATTTTTTGACCAGAACAAAATACATACTCAACAATAAATGAGGTAAGTTCACTGTATTTGATCGTTTAATAATGATAAACTATTAAAATGTTGATGTTGCCATATGGCAACACTGTACCATTAAGACTACAATTGTATTGCTAACTTGGCATGTTGATCTTCTGGAGTCTGCTATAATAATGCATTTTGTGAGTCCTTTCCATATTGCATATGACTCTATTTGATAGTCTTTTCTTCCATTTACATCATTAATGCAACAATGTTTTATAAATTCTTAGGAAGAAGACCAAACTAGCAGTTCCCTGCCCTCACAGTAGCTGTCTCCTACTGTAACATCCATGGATGCAGATAAACTTGATAACCTCCCATGAGTCTAATTTCTTCTTCGTCTTCTATTTTATTTTACTTATAAAACCTGACTGCGGTGCTAGGAGAGAAATCTGCACACACAGCATCTTTGAGACAGTTTTTCATGGTGATTTCTCCACTGGGAGCAGCAGAGAAAAGTCTTCATGTTTCGTTTACCATTGCTTTCTGACTCATAAATTTAAAATGAGTCTAATTAAAGCCACGCCACAGCAGGGGAACACTCCTTGACATGATGCTAATTGAAATAAGCATCCTCCCTCTGCCATGGTCTGCCCAGTGCCGTCAAAGGTAATCTGAGGCCATGGTTCAAAGTACGCATGCAGCTTCTGTTTAACATCCTCACACACCTGCAGCTCACAATTACATCAGATGCTAATTTGTCATCCACAGCACCACAGATAGCAAAGACTAGGCACACACACATACACCCCTACACACACATACACCCCTATAGGTGCAGTGAAGGGGTAGAAAGCCACCCATGTGAAATGATTTAGCTCTTAAAACTTACACAGTTAGTGCCTCACACTGCCCAAATGAGTCAGAATGAACACTTAGTGTTACTTTTTTGCACGCCGTTCCCATCTAGTGGTGGTAAAACACATCGCAGGTGGGAGAGAAATGAGAAGAAACACACACAGCGGGGTATATTTATCCCCCAAGGTGCCGAAAACGTAAACCCTAATAGTAGCACACTCACTTCTGAAAGCTGCGTGTTTGATTTCCTCAGGCTAGGGCCACACACAGGGGTGCACACACACAAACACAGCTATTATGTAACCGAGAGCCAAGCGCTGCCATGGAAACGATGCAAGGAGTATAGTGGAGAGGAATGACAGACTAGACAGAGAGGGAAGCATACGAAGAGAGACAAATATAAAGCTTTAGTGTAAAGTCAAAGAAATCACTTGAAAGATTTCAACTGCTAGTTTGAATAATTTGCATGAACGTGATTATGACTCCATCTTATAGCTGGAAATATAAACACATCTGATAAGCAACTAACCTACAGAGAAAAACAGTTCAGCTCTAAACACCCACAAGGTGTGAGTTATATTTTCTCCCTAAGCTTCATATTTTTATCTACATATTTTATAATGTTAAAGGATTTAGGCCCGGTAAAATTGTTCATTTATTTTAATGTTTTATTTGTTTCAAATGAACAAATTCAAAAATAATAAAATCAACCCAAGGGATGCACAATATGTTGGCATTAGCATCGACATATATTAGAACACTTTCAACACATCGGTATCAATAAATAAAACCGGGCCGATATTAACAGCCAACGTTTATTTCCATAACATTGCTGTGTGCATGTGTTTGGGACAGGAAGGGGAGGAGTTGGCCTTGTGGTGTTTGCTTTAGCGTATGACAGTGAGTGTCATGCAGTGCAGGACGGTGTGGTGTTTAACTGAAGCAGATAAGCAATGTCAGCATGTCAAAATGTTTTTCATGGCTTCAAAAGCTAGAGAAATATATGAATACCGGATATCAATCCATAATATAAATATCAGGTATTGGCCAACAATTTCATACCACTGCATCCCTAAAATAAATTCAGTGCGTCGGATAGGAAATATTTTCAATAATGGATCAAATTGCTAGATAAGAAATATGGAGGCTTGTATGATTTCATGTGGTTTTTATTGTTTCCTCCGACAGCTAGCTGTAGGAAATGTCAAAGTCAAATTGCACAGGAATTAAGTTGTTGTTGTTTACCTACCTGAAGGAGTAACAAGTGGCATTATCCGACGCTACAGAACATTTTGTCTTTACATAAAATACCCTAAAAAACTAAGCAGAGCAAGGATCAAAGTGTTTGGACAGAAAACTCAAAGCACTATTCAGAAAGCAGGAAATGCATAACAAAAGGAAGTAAACTGAAATGAATACTATATGATTAAGAAATAGAAGTCAGAGCAAGTGAGTGAATGGCAAAAAAAAAAAAAAGCAGAATTGGGTTTAAGAAGGTCAGTGAGCAGAAAAACCAAACTGGAACCATAATTAACCTCTAAAGAGGAGGAAACCAGTTTCCACTGGGATCATTTCCATGGCAAAGCAGGGAACTTTAATTTCTATAATGCTATTCATGCACAAAGTCCCTCACAGCCAATCAAAAGAAATACATTGAAAAATCTAAATCCTTTAATCTTGTCTTATAAAGAGAGCTTGGTCTGTACTTCGCTTAAAAGCTTTGCATAAAAGGGAAAAAATGGTAAAATGCTAATTTAAGTTCGATCTCAAGCTTCAGTCACTCACTGGAGAGAGTGTTTCCAGTCCAGATTTAAAGACGCCAACAGTTTCTGCACATCTCAGGTTTTCAGGGAGCTTCTTCCAGAGAGGAGAATGGAAACTAAATGCTACTTCCTCTATTTAGCTCTGGTCCTTAGACCAGACCAGGACCTTTTTATCCTGGTATGTTTTAGATCACTGTCCTGGTTCATAACGCAAACATGAAGATCAGAAACTAATGCCTGGAAATTCTCCTTTAGGATTTTGTTGCTTAGAGAAAAACTGGAGCTTCCATCAATTGTTTCAAGTCATAAAGCAGATAATCTTTCTAAACTATTTCTATTTAGGAAATCCCAGAAAATGACATCATGACTTTTCAAACTTCTAATTAAAATAACATTTAAGATAAATGGAAACACTCTGGCTCTTTGAGTGACATCCTGGAAAACCCAAAGCAAATAAGCCGTGTATTAGGAAGACCAACACAAGTCTGGGAATAGTTTGTTAATATTTCATCAGTAGCGCTCATCATCAGCCATCAGAGGAGACGCTTGTGTCTTATTGACGCAGTGAAGCAATGAGCTCCTTGTACATGGGTGTGGCTATATATGTATGCATGCATGCGGCATTTTGGAGAAATTTTAGTTAGCAATTTCTCAGAAGAGTTATGGATTCAACACTTTGAATGACAAACTCAACTTTTGATGAAGTGTGATGCTGAGAGCCAGCTGCCCAGGGAGGCCAGTGCCTGTAAACAGGTGAGTTGCTGCTGTACGCAAACCAGTAAGATACAAAACTAAAAAGGCTTTCCATCGCAATTTTGCAAATTACACCAATTTCAATATGGCTGAAAAACCACTTAATCCAAGTACAAAACATTTGATTTTATTGAAACATGGAATGGATACACAAAATTAGCGTGTTTCCATTAAGCAATCCATTTTTATTTATTCATTCCAATTTGAACAATTTTATGGTCAATACAAACAGCTAAAGATATTTATTTTTGGTCTCATGAGGAAGATTATTGTGATTGGCTATAACAATCAATACATTTGGATAAAAAGGAAGAAGTTTGCACGACATAGGATGCCATCCCAAAACAAGATGTGGGTCTAATATGAAGTCATACAATGTAAAAAATGTTTTATTTTCTTTTCACACAATTTACGTAAGCTTCTAGTTTCAATTGTATTTGCTTAAGGACCAACTAGAATGGGCGGCAGAGGCCCCGGACTGTCTGATATCACTGCCATCTGTAGGCGATAACATTTTACTTTTCAATGACGGAGAGACCAGCAAAAAGAACTGGCCTTGCTTCTAAAAGCAGTTTCTATTGTTCTGTATCTTGGAAAGGGCAGAGCTCCTTTCAGGGAAACTCGTCTCTTGCTGTTACATCAGGGAGAGGCACAGGAAAAGAGCTATAAATGGCAAGTGTCCCAGGTCAGTTTTTCAGCTCAATCTAGGACAGTCAGCATGACGTAAAAACCATTAAGGAAGACGGGAGCTGTTACACCGCTCATCAACGTACACAAGAGGAAGTGGTTGACAGAAGATGAAGAAGTAGTACGTGCCCTTTTGTGTATTTCTGGGTCTAAGAAACACATGGCCCACATCAAGACATTTTCTGAGAAAGCAATCGTTCTGCGTGTTGTTGTTGTGAAAACGCAGCAACCAAACACAACGCGTTGGCACGATACAGCCCCGGAGCCAACTACAGTGCCACAACAGACACATCATGAACTACAATGGATTCTATTGAGATTGTGTGTGATAGACCTACACATGGTGGTCTATTTGTAGGTATTCAACTTTAATCCTCTACACACACCTGAGTCAAATATTCAGGTCGTTAGCAGAAGTCTGGTGAGCCTGTCTCCATACCGAGGAAGTAATTCAACCATTTGATTTATCATCTCAGAACAACGGCCGTTGATGACTGGAGTTGAATAGCCTTGTAGCAGAGCATAACAACAGAGACCAGCAGACTCAGCTCTATCACTGACACTGATTGACTGTTCAGTAATTGTTTTTTATCCATCCTTTCCTTCCCAGTCTGTTTCCATTCATGTCCAGAGACTCCATTTCTGACAACACAGAGCCTGAAAACCGAGAATTAGGATAGGAGGAGGTGAAAGGTGTCAGGCTGCCAACAGATGTCAGTGCTGCTTGTGGTGATCTGTGACTTCAAGAAGGAGATAAAAGCTGGCCATCCACTTAGAGAACATCACTGCTTGTTAAATAAAAGGTCATTGTTGCCTCTGGATGGAACAAAATGACCATTTTGATCCCCACACAAGGATTGATGCCCCCCAGGATACATGATGCATTTTAAGGGCTTTGTCCTGCTCTCAACAAGACATTATAGGATGGGTAGCATAGCTGCATTGGTTCATGTGACTCCCTGATGCCTTTGGCCTACTTAACAAAGCTGTAGTAGACTCCAGCTCACTGATAGCTCCGAACCTATTGAGCAGTTTAGTGTCCAGGTGGAACCAAAAATATCTGCACAAAAGGAAAATAAATATTAATGAAAGCTGTGCAGATATCTGTAACAAGGATGGGTGGATCAACATCCAAAGTACGGCAACAGACAGGATAAGACCAAATTATCTCTTGTCCATATCTAAAGGAATGGCTCAAGGTACTGATGAAGTAACTTGGGGTCAACTTGGCGCTGCCCACTGTCTTAGCTTTCTTTGAAACCTGAATCACCCAAACCCTGACTTGAGGTGTAAGAGGTTCTTATTTTAAACTTACCACAGAGGTCCGACGCAGTGCAACACAGAGGCACACAAGGACACATCACCACAATCACACAGAATTTAAAGAGGATTAACAGAAGATGTATGTTTTTTCTACTGAGTTCTTTGAGAAATTCAAACCGAATGGACTGGTTCACTTCGACCGAACCGAGACCAAGGTTTAAAGGGGAACCAGAGTTTGCCTCTTTCGTCCTCATCAGTTTGATTATGCATTCACATTTCCCCAGAATGAACAGGACTTTGTGGGCACAGGTGAAACTGAATTTCTTAACATGAGTGCAAAAATAACCAAAAACAAGACCACAGTGACAGAAGTCAGCCAGACAACTGTTATGGCCATAGCAGAAAATTTTAGTTTTAAAAACTTTATTTTTTACAACTGTAGCATTTGACAACAAATCCAGATTAGCATTGCCTTCATGTTGGAATGTACTTCTGAAAGACTATTGTTCGACTGTCGTCAAAGACTATGGAGGATTTTCCCTGATCCGGTGTAAAAAAAAACCCAAAACAAAACAAAATATATCTTACCGTTTCCACTCTGTGTATTAAAGATTTGGCATTTTGACTATTTAAATAGGCAGTTTGAAGCATATTCAGAGGGGATCTTAAGTATTCTCAGATTTCAACTGTTTATGGTCCCTAACCCCCATGATCTCCGGGGCTCCACGGTAGAATCTCCATTCCTTGTTGCTTTTCGGACATGTTTGTGTGAACCCAGTTTGTTGCTTTATGTTCCTCATCGGTAAATACATGTGAATATGAGTTAGTTTGATTAGTAATACATTCACCTTGCTCTGGGTGATATTTCCTATTTGTCTATGACCTATTCTCGTTACTGGCATTGCTGAGAAACAGACTGAACTTCTTTTTTGAAAGAATGAATAGTAGTTTGACAGTCGATGGGACATAAAAATATATGTCATATATTATTTGATTTAAAAATAATCAAATAAGAGTGATTATACACCACTACTAGAGGCCACACTGGTCTCATGTTAATAACTGTAAGCCATAATGATCAAATACAAATGAAACAAATCCTTGAAATACTGTAGATCACTCTCATTTTCAGAAGATTGTTCCTCCACCATTACTCTCAGATACTGCAGATTATTAGACAGCTCACTGAACCTTTGACAAAATGCCTCAGAGTCCACCCTCCTCCAGCCACTAGCCTTCCTCAATCGAGGCTAAAGTTCACCCAGGAAATATTTGTGGAGTGGAGCTGTTATGAAATTGGAAGTCTCCTCCAGCCAAAGAGGGAGGTCAGCCAAAAAAGATGAGGTCCGTGTTACAAGAGGCTAAGCTGGACAAACAAACGCCTGTGTGTGTCACTACTGCTACACACAGTGGTGGGTAAACATGTTTCATAACCAAAACGTGCTGTCGTTCAACTTGCACCGTCATTTTTATGGCTTTGTTTACGACAGGTCCAGCAGCTGCGGAAGGGCAACGACCTCTCAGTAAGCAAGAAAGCGGTCCTCTCATTAGTTCCTTTGGTTTGTTTCTTTCTGCTCCTCGCCTTGTATCCGTCTCCCTCGCTCTGCAGCAGTGTAATGTCAGCTCCCCTCAGCCCTGCGCTGCCTCCTGCGTCACTTCCCCTCCCAGTCAGCTGTCATGTAAACACAAGCACACCCCTGCACACAGGCGTGCACTGACATATGAGCTCAAAGGCACATGTACAAAAACACTCAGTCACATGGCTGCTGCTAATTATGACCACACACAAACCCAGCGGAAATTCTACTTTCACAGCTGGCTCTTTGAGCTGCAACAACACACACATACAGTAATACCCAGGGAAAAAAAAAAGTGGGAACCATCCGTTTTAATGATTCAGAAAAAAGAACAAGCTCATTCTCTCATGGGTTTTTAATAACGTTGTTTTTGAGAGGGATGTTTTATAAAGAATGGGAGAGGGAGTGTTTTTGACGACAGCAAGACAGCGCTGTAAAAACACTACTCTGCTGTATTTTTGCCTTTTCATCACGTTTTGTATCATCAAACTGATTTTAATATCAAAGAGAACCTGAAAACATAAAAAAAAAAATGCAGGTTTCAAATGTTGATTTAATAAAGGTGTGATATGGAGGGGAATCGAAAATACAAACGAGACAAAACGACGGCCACAGAAAGTCTGGTGGAGGCTTCCTGGCGGCAGATATGTTTTTGTTTTGTTTTTTGTATTACCACAAACTATTATCACCCAGTCGGCCATGTTTGTTTGCTCTGAACTCTAGTTTGGTTTTGAGAGGTTTTGTGAGATTTCCCATCTGACATCTGAATGTTGGTGAGTGAAATTGGATCGTGTGTAGTGTGTTCCTCCTGCCGTCCACACACTCTGTGACAAAACCTCTTGACTAAGATATTGTATCGTGGTGTGGGGTCTCTCTGATTTTGAAAATTGGTCAACAATTTTGAAATCATGCTGTGTGAATCAGGCATTAAACCAGGATTTTCTGGTAGAGAGCAGAAAGCATGGCTCCATCACTATTCAAACAGGAAAGCATAAAACAGAACATTTTCATCAGAGCTTGAAAGATCATCAGGCCATCTTGATTCAACATGTTTATTTGACCAGTCTGAGATGGTCTGTTGTAGATGAGTCATTGAGTACTCTGATAGGTTGTCCACTCCTGGGACTGTTCTATACTGTCCCATAAGTTCTCCTTTTGTATAATAACTCTTATTGTGGTTTAGGATTAGCTTTGTTGCCTTTTCCATACTGTTCAATGTCAGTAACCTTGTTGAACTTCCTGAGATTGGATCATGATGTGTTGGGTTTTGAGATATTTCAGCCTACTTCATGCGATCAGACAGTTTCTGTTTGTTCTAGATTCTGCCAGTCTGGCAGTAGTCAAACCTGGGTTTGACAAGTAAAACTAGACTCAGATGTGACAAAATATTTTTGAAAAAGCCCTGCAGTTATTCACAATTAACTAATTCCCATGGGATTGGACATTACATTTTAAAGGTTAGGTTGACTTTGGAAACTTAAGTTGATATTTTGACAAGATATGTCTTTTATTAACATGTGATGAATTGAAACATTTAAAGGAGGGGAAAAAAACTAAACAGGAGAAAAAAGTTTCTAAGAAAACAAATGAGTGAAAATGGAGAATAAATCACATTGTTTAGACATTTCCTGAGGGGTTTCCCAGGGATCAGTGTTGGGCCCCAACATTCTGTATATTAATGATATTTGCAAAGTGAAATGTGATTTGTTTTTACAGATGACACAAATATTTTGATTTGTGGAGATGATTACACAAGAAACACATAAATCAGTGACATGGTTTAATCAAAAAAAATTTCATTTACTATCAAAAAAATTAACAGAATTAAATGTAAAATGACAATGTAATATCTAAAAGAGTTTTCGAAAATATGTTTTTTAGGTGTAAAAATTATATTAGTTTGGAAACCACATGTATCCAGGAATATTTTAATTACAGATAAGGTAAAGTACTTATAAATCAATATTATTTCCAAATACTCTTCTTTCTTTCTTACTGCAGTCTATCTGGGATAATGTTTAGATGTTTAGCATATAAAGCAGAACTTGTGGAAAATACAGAAAAGAGCTGCAAGAATAATTAACAATGTTGGAATATATGAACAAGTCATTTAAAAAGTCAAATGCTCTAAAGTTTGTTGATCTGGTCAAAAAAAAATATTGCAAAAATAATGTATAAAGTGCAACAATCTTCTGCCTGTCAGTATAAACATTGTTTTCAGACAAAGATGGAAACTTTTATCTCAGAAGAAAAACACGAAGAAAAATTTAAGATGATCAACAAGAGAACAACTACGAAAGCATTTACTGTATCTGGAATGAAAAGGTTCAGCAACCCATTATATAATTTTTCTTACTCTTATATTTTCCAATCATGACTTAAATAACTACACCGAAGTAAAGCCCCATTTGACATTCAACAGAGCAGAGGAAATAATAAAACCTCAAATGTCCATCTACATTCAAATGAAAAAGCTCTATTTGCTGAGACAATAGGGAAGCAAACACTGAACCAGCGTGCTGCACAGTCTGTGACGCAGATTGGAAAGTCTGTGATCAGTTAGCGAGCGGCCACAAAAACACACACAGATAAACAGGAACACAAGTCAAATAGGCAGAGGCTCTTTGCTTCTGGACTCTGCTGAAACACTCCAGCCATTCCAAGCATGTCAGTAATCTGAGTTCTGGGCAGATTTCTGGCTTTCTCTGTGTTTAATATTCCCAAACAATGCTGTTGAGAGCAGAAGTGACAGGTTCTAGAGGTGTGAAAGTTTGCTTGAAAACCATGATGGATTTCCCCTCCCTAATAAGATCTAACATAGCAGTATTAACTGGTTAATGGTTGTTACTGAAGGACTATTGCTAACGTTATGAGGGCTGGAGGGGGGCTGGCGTTCGTGTTCTGCCTCACTCAGGCTTGTCAGGACACAGCTGTGGATTTGTTTACGAGGGGAACGACATTCAAATGATGAAAAACATAAACCAGCGTGCAGGGGCAGAGGTGATGCAAACCACAGAGCTTCTGCTGTAGAACGAACAGGCAGAGCACGAAGCGCTGGAGAATCAAATGGTTGAACGTCGTCACCATGTTGATGTAATGCATTCTGAGAAAATGTGCTGTCAGAGCTTCGCTATGCCTTCACGGTGCAGTTATGTAATATCTGCCCTGGATGATAAAGCTTATAGAACACAATTTCACAGTTGTGAGTGTGTTTAGGTGAAAGTATTTAGTTCCATTGTGTACGTTGCACAACCGCCTTTTAGCTGTCTTGTGGCTCATAAGCTGTAGATTTTAAAGAGCACTTTCCTAACAGCGGTGACGGGTGGCGCTGTTCGTGTTTTTTGCAACCTTAAATATTTCCAAACAGCCACTCTGGACATTTTGTCCAGAGTGACAGGACAAAATGTCCTGTCACTCTGCCAGTCAGCTTCTTTCAGCGGCTGACTGGCAGTGCACAGCAGGAGTTTTTTTGGGGGAGGAACTCTGGTCATCTGAGCAGAAACAGAAACCACTTCTGGTTTTGTTTCCAACTTCAAGAGATGCTTTGTCAGCGTTAACACCATTGCTGCTTCGGTTTGTCATGGTAAAGAAAGAGCTGAGTCAACGTACAAAATGTAAATATGAAAAGTCACAGCAGCCTGGCTTCAGCTAATCAGTTCAGTTTAATAAACCCAGGCCCTCAGAGATGAGCTTTAGCTGCTGCGTCACAATGTTGCTGTCAGGATTGTTGACAGCAATGCTCTTCTTTAAGTGCAGTATAAGGAAGAGCTAGTGCTCTAGTCTTTGTTGAACTTACTTAGAAACTTAAGTTGACACAAAATGTATTTTGTGGAAGTAATGTTAACTATAGTAACTGCATTAATTTAAGCTATATTGCTAAAGGTTTGTCTTCCTTTATAAAAGTTCTCCTAAAAGATTGTAAATAAAATTTAAAAAACTAATAATGCAATAAATCATTTTGGCTACACTTTGGAACAAAGTTTCATAGAGTATATTAGTTTGTAAAATCTAATAAAATCTAAAACGTAATACAATGTAAGTAAGGCACTTTGTTCCAGGGGACAAGTAGGTTTAGATCTTTTTTTTTATTTGTGTAGCAGTAAGGGTAAATATGGGGTTTGCGGGTCTAAAACGATGAGATCCTGGTGGTCAGTCCTTGGCTCCTGGGCCTCTGTGGGGTCTGGATGCAATTTGCTTAGGTGTATGAGCAATGGCCCAGTTAAAGCAAATCAATTAATTAACCCTTGTGGGTTTCCTCAAGGCTCCAGTTTAGGCCTGATCCTGTTTCTGTTTATTGCTCTTTAGGGAAGTTTTCTTCACTCGTATCTCTACATCTAGAATTTTGTTGTTCACCATGATGTTTGAATCTTACTGCTCCTACCAGATGCTGGTGGTTAGCATTCTATTCTGATATTGCATGAATTTTCAAACATGACAGAGCAGATGCCAGGCTTTACAAGTTTTTAATAAACAAAATTATTCTCTTCTTGGTCTTAATTTTCAGAAAAATGTAATTAAAATGAGCATGGTCATCTCCATTTAGATGCTGGTTTGTGTAGTTTGCTTAGTTTTTAAAGACATGGTGCCCTTTAATATTATTGAAAATATGCTGTTTGAAATAAAAGTGCAAACATTTGACACATAGCACAAAGTAGTTAATTTGCACTTTTATTTATTTATTTTTTATTAATCTATTTATTTAAGTCCTAGCTGGCAGTTTTACGTTTTAACTATCTGAGCCTATGTTTTGAGGATGAATTGTATTTTGTTGAGGCTTCATTATCCATTTAATTTATTGTTTCTGTTGTTTTGTTTATTTATTTCGGATATTCAAAATGTCTTCCAGTTACAGAGTTAAATGTTCCTTGGAAATTAAAGTTTATCAATCTTGCTACAGCCATAATAATTCAGATGCACCAGGTGCATCTGAATTATTATGGCTGTAGCATGCATTAGTTAGAAATGCTCTCAAACGACTACATTTATTGCATTTATTGCAATATTTTTCGGGGACAATTTTACGTCCAGAAACAAGATCCAATCACTAAGCTGTCATCAGAAAAGTTAAAAGAAATAATTGCTTAAATACATTACAGTGCATAATGAATCATCTATCTATTTTTTTAAAAAAGCTAGAAAATAAACTTTGTCAACATTATCACTTATAATGAGGCTAAAACTAATTTTAACTGAGCCAGTTTGGTTTTGTTGCATTTATACCATTTCAGCTTTGAGCGGCTGTCCCTTTAAAAGTGTTTCCGACGGTCCTGGTTGACAACTAAAATGATTCCATTTGTAATCCCTGTTTCCGCCTCAGCCATTCATTCCAAGTGGAGTCAGCGGCTGGTTGTTAGTTTGCGGGAGCTGACGCTGGTGGCGAGTCTCAGGATGTTTCCAGTCCAGCCACAAGCGTCGCCTCGGAGCTCTTCAGCACCACCGCTCCCCCCTCCCCAGTTGTTTACTCCAAGTTCAATTTCTATCTGCGCAACAGCACCTGGAATGCGGACACTGGCGACCACAGAGTCAGCGACAACACACACTCATGTGGTCAGTGTGTAGCACTATAAAGCTCTTGTCCCGCAGGATTACTGCGCATTTCCCTGAAAACTGTAAGAGAGAGAGAGAGAGAGAGAAGGACAGGGCAAGCCGACAGATGCGGGCTGTCCCTACAGCAGTGTAGAGGCGCGCAGACGCACCTGCGGCAGCGACGCGCAGCTCAGAGCAGCGCAGCAATGACAAATAACTTCACTCACGTTGAAGGCTGCTCCTCCTTTCCGGGCCCGCTCTCTGTTTTTAACTGCGTGCGAACGCTGGCAGGTGCAGTCCCATCCCCGTGTCCGCCCGCGGTCCGGCCCGGTTCGGTTTGGTTCGGGTCGGCCAAGCTCGCTCCTCCCGTTCGCACCGACAGCAGAACGACTGCGTAGAATTCCGCTCCAGTTCTCCATCAGCTGACAACTTAGTGCGCTCTCCGGCGCAGCGCTCCTGCCTTTTCATTATATCATGTCCATGTGACACACCAAGGTCTCACTCAGCTCAAACTTAAAGGGACCTCTCCTGTGATGGCGCACCGCGCGCGCGCTCGCGGCGGGCGGTGCGCGTCCCGGACGGCTCGAGATGCTGCGGGCACCGGGCAGGAGTAAAGAAGCATGTTTGATGCTGCTGATCAATAAGGAAGTTAGCTGTCAGAGGACAGAGACTGGATGGGAAGTCTGCCGAGCTGATGGTGCTTGCATTAGCCACTCTTGTATGGAGGACGAAAACTGACATAATTAAAAATAAAAGCAGAAATATTTATTTTATTTTTCGTTGGCGCTGCTCCCCATACACAACGCAAATCGTATTTACGTATTCTGAAAAAAAAAAACAAAAAGAAAAAAAAAAAAACGAATAGAACAAAGAATGCTGGTGTGATAATAATTAGATGAATCAGCTGTGTTAGTCCCATAAACAGGGAGGCCAAGAACAGCCTGACCCCAATTATTTAACGTTATTAACTTTAGCTGATTTAAAAATCAACGGGGAAAAAATCACATTATTCAAACTAGAGAATGAATTGTTCTTTATTTACAGTTCAAAATAATATCTGGTTTTCAATGACATCTGACTTTTACAGAGCTTTATTAGGACACTCAAAAATACTTCAAAATCTGGTTTCTGTTGCTGACAATAAAAGTCTGATGAAAAATATCACACAGGCTTATAGTCCTGAATCCAAGTTATAACCTTATTAAGTTAGCTTTCTGATTTCACAGTGAGTTTATGTATGTGTGACGTCATGGCTTAGTGACTAACACTGAGGGGGAAGCAGGTGATCTCATTTCAGTTGATGGTAAATCAGAAAGCTTTTTAATTACACTTTATTTTAACCCGCTCACTTCATTTAGCTTAATAACAAGCTCCATCTACCAGTTAAGTGATATATGGAAGTCTGTTGGGATAATATGTAATGTGTATTTTAACCAGATGTCTAAGGGCTGTACAGCCAATCTTACTACTTGAAATCAAACTCAGTTTTCAGCATGAAACATAAGATGTCAAAAACAGGGACCAAGTTTCTAAATCAGTCATATTCAGCTATCATAAGTCTAAAAACACATGTACAGCAAAGGCTGAAATTAAAATTGAAAACGTTCTATTAAACCCTTTGATAATAGGGGCCCATAGAAAATCAGATCCTTGAGAACAAAACCCAAACTCTGGGGGGTATCTGAGGCTTGAAGACCCCCTGTGGTTTTACAACTGTCAGCAACAAAAGGCACCTCTCAGCTCCGTCTGCCCAGCTTTCTTCTGCTGCTTGCTCCTTTGCACAACTGCCATGTTAAATGAGTTCACTCTGAGATGCCAGCGTGGAGCTCAGGCAGTCAAGGAGAGACATCCATCGCCTATAGGCATCTACATTAACAAGAATAAAACTCATAAAGGCCTGTTGAATTAATAAATTGTTAAATAGCTCAGGTGGTCACCAAATTTATCAAGGGTTACAAAATGTACAATTCAAAGCTGTTTTAATAAACTTAAACTTTAATTTCATTCCTAATGCATTTAATTTGTTCCTATAATAGAGGTAACCTAGCTTGGTAAAAACCAGCCCCTAGTTCTACGCTTTGCTTCATGGACCCTCGGCTGTTGAGTAACTGTTATTTGTTGGAGCCTCGACCTCTGGTAAAGTCAGGCTAGAAGTAACTTTACAACACATGTTTTTGATTGTGTAGCTGTTCCTGCTACATAATAGTAGAAAAGAATTACCCCAAATTTACTACAATCCAAATTCTGCTTCTCACAAAAACAAAACAAAAAATAAAAAAATAAAACATAAATAAATAAATTATTTGGGCAAACTAAAAAGATGTCTCTGACGTGTACACTATTTGCAGTCAATATGTGGCCAGGCTCATTTTGCATAAATTGCGGCGTCAAAGCAGGTGTGGAGAAGAGCAGCTTGTTGCTCTGCTGAGGTGTAATGGAAGCCCAGGTGGCTTTAATAGCCTGGTGTCTCTCGTCTTCCCCTTGACAATAAAAATCCTCCATAAATTCTCTAAAGGGTTCGGGTCAGGTCAGTATGCTGGTCCATCACAGTAACACTGTGGTAACTTAACCGTATTTTGGTACCTTTGGCAGTGTGGGCAGCTGCCAACTCATTCTGGGAAATGAAATCAGCATTTCCATGAAGCTTATCAGCTGAATGCAGCATGAAGTCTTTTAAAATCTCCTGCTAGGTAACTATGCTGATGTTAGACTTTAATAAAAACAGTGGACTGACACCAGCCTTAGACTTGGCTCCCCAAATCCTCATTGATTGTGGAAACTTCACTTTGGACCTCAATCAACTTGAATTCAGTGCTTCTGCGTTTGCCTTCCAGACTCTGTGAGGACAAATGCTTCCAACATAACTCACAAAGCTTCTGATAGTTGTTGCTCATTTCCCGGATAAGTCTGAGTATAGAAACGTTGACTCAGCTCTCACATCTCCCATTGAATGGCCTTTGCTTCACACTTTGCTCAAGGCTGTTGCTACTTATGTTGCTAGTACACTTTTCTCTTCCACACTTTTTCCTTCCTCCCAACTTTCCATCTAAATGTTTGAACACAGCTCTCTCTGCACAGTCAGGCTCTTTAGCCATGACCTTGAAATGTCTGGCTTGCCTTATGTGCTGCACACAATTGAGCAAGCCATAAAACAGTCATAGCATTTCAGTATTAGAATATTTGTTTTTGTTGATTTAATGAAGCATTAAATGTTTTAGAGAAACTACATCTTTGGCTTTCAATCAGCTCTAGGGTATCGTCATCAAACTTACATGTTGGAAATATGTCAAAAACATGTCTGAAAATTCAGATTTCGTATCTTAAGTTCATTCCTCTTACATTTTCTACTCATTGTGACGTTACTCTGGGAACGCAGTGTGTGAACAGGAACAACTCGTGCTTCCTACAACATCACTTTTATCTCTGCCTCAGTGAAATTTAACGCTGGAGGACAAAGCTGGATACATAAATGAAAGAAGGGTGGAGAAGTGTAGTGAGTAGTAAAGTAAGCAGAACTGTAATTTTACAACTTAAGCAATACAACCAGAAAACAGTACTTTATTAGTAGAGCCAAACAGCATGTGAAAAATCTATCTTTATTAAAAGATTGACCTTTACAGTGTCAATATCCCAAACAAGCTTTGGCACTTCAACAAATAGCATTGTTATGCACTTACACTGTCGTAGTTCAATGATCCTCACACCTTTAGATGGTGGCCTTGTAATGCTGGCCCAGCTTTCACCCTTAGCAGGTTGAGGTATAATAGCTCATGTGTTCCTGAGGGTACTTCAAAAGGAGTACCAGCACCTTCAAACCGGCTGTTAGGTCCGTGTATGACTGGGGTCAGAGCTTGCTCAGTCAGTCTGGGGTCCGGTTGGACTTCACCAAGGTTGCCCTCTGTCACCTATTCGGATCACAATCTTTACGGAGGTGCAAGCCAAGGTATCTGAGTCCACCTTTTGGTGGCCTCGGGTCTCTCCTTTTTGCAGATGATGTAGTTCTGTTGGCTTCATCAGCTCCAGCTTTAACTGGAGTGGACCAGAGCAGTTTCAAGGATGAAGATCAGCAGCTCCAAATCTGGCCTTTGGCCAGAAGAAGGTAGAGCACCCTCTCTGAGTTGGAGAAGAGGTCCTGTACCAAGTAACGGAGTCCAAGGGTTTATTTCAGTGGAGTTGGTCCACTGAAGACCAAATTTGAAACATTTTTGCTGCATTGTTGCGGTTTCCTGTCACACTGCATTCTGTCAGACGAACCAAACCCTTTGAAAAACCTATTTACCCTTTCACCTGTGGGGGTGCTGCACTAAGGACTACTGAAGGAAAAAAAAACATGTCTTCCTTCTTCATAATGGAGTGGTGGGTATGGATCCGTCTGGTGACATGGAAAAAATAAAGTTCATGGCCACAACTTGTTATAATTAAGTCGTTCTCACAAAATAAATAAGTTGTTCCCGTGAGTTATTAAGTCATAGCCATGATATACTTTTTTTCTTTTGTCCCATGTCATCAGTTGCTGTTTTATCTTAGGCAAAAGATCACAAGCCATTTGTCCCACTAGCAACAGGCACTAACGTTTGTTGTGATTCTATTTACCCATATAATGCTCCGTGCTTTCTAGGCAAACAAAATTGAGTTAGAGGAGAGCAACCTAAACAGGAGCTTGTGACCACTGATCATCTGTGGTCACAAGCTCTGGGTAGAGGCTGAGATGAGGTTCCTCTCCAGGGTGTCTGGGGTCTTCCTTGAATATGGGATGAAAAGCTGGGTCCTTGTCCTGCGATGAACTGGCGACTTGTCCAGGGTGACCCTGCCTCTCGCCCTTTAACCCTGGAGATAGGCAACATCGCTACGTAGATCCTCGAGGGCCGGCATCCTGCATGCTTTAGTTCTCTCCCTGGTTTAACGCACCTGGATCCAATAATGGCTCGTTGGAAGGCCTAAGAAGAACACTGGCATGCTGAAAAGGATGTTACTACCACCAGGGAGAGAACTAAAACATGCAGGATGCCAGCCCTCGAGGACCCACTTTGGGCACCCCTGGTGTCAGATAATGGATGGACGGACAGAAGCTCAGTTATCTGGGAAGAGCTCAGAGTAGAGCTGCTGCTTTAAGCACCATTAAGTTGTTAAAGGAATACCTGTATAAGATAGTAAAATCTTTACAACTGAACATTCATCCAGCTTACTTTATGAAAGCTGCGTTCACTTTCCTCGCTGTGACTCATGCACTCCACAGGAAATCATGACTCAACATGTCGGAAGATAGTGAGGTCATCGTATGTGTTTACATATTAAAGAGATTAATTATTGATAGGAAATGATCAATGATGTGAAAGAATAATATGGACATTAATGACAGCAATTCTACACAGCATATGTTTTTTTTTATTTTTTTGTCTTTTTGTTTGACTGTAAATGTTTTTCTCTCCAAAAAAGAGACTATTAAAATATTTCAGGTCCTATTTTAATTCAAATTCATCTCCTATTTTAAAAGTTTAAAATCCAGATTGACATCTTTCCTCCAATTTCTATTGCATGTCATTTCATGAATTCAGAAATTTCTGTTTAAAAAAATAGTTTTTAATGATCTAATGTTACATTTAAATTTTCTGATAGTCTAGATTTTGGGGATTTATTAACTGTAAGCCATTATAATTAAACGTCTATATTGTTTTCTATGAAGAGTGAATATATATAATAGATTAATTTCGCTTTTTGATTAAATTAATTAGAAAAATAACAGTTTTACTGTTAATTAAATAAAAAAAAGTATTAAAATGACGATAAAACATTACTAAATGTGGTCGAGAGATCACGTCCAATCAAGTCCAATTTTATTCGACTGAGAAGGCGGAACTAGTTGGAAAAACTGACCAATGAGAGCCAGCCAGCCTCCCGTTAGATGCTATTTTCTAACAAAATGGCTGCCGTTCCTGAAAGCAGAGTTCTTACTTTCAGCGTTTTTAAATGGAGCTCATATTCCTCCACATATTTACCCGAGTGAGTGTTGAGGACATTACCTAGCTGCATGTTTGCATTACTGTTAATGGCTGGTGGACGGCTTTCTGTCGCTCCGAGCACCGGTGGACGGTCCAGCCGGCTGGACTTGGCCTAGCTCGTCTCCGATCCAACACAGCGAGCGCTAGCTGAGACAAGGGCGCTCGCTGGGCTGGTTTATTTATTATTATTCTTTGGCTATTATAAAGATGTTCTGATTCAGTGGCGTGTGACATTTATAGCCCTTAATACAACGTTAAACTGCGTATTATAAACGTGTAGCTAAGCCTCCGTAGCAGTTGAGTTCTTGCAGTCGGAACGTAAACAAAGCAAAACATGTTACTATCTTTTCAAAAATGGGGCATTTTAAACAACTCCAAATTCAATAATCTATATCCTGTTACATTAGCATGCTGTGTGGAAATAAATGTTTATGTTGGCATAACAAGTTGATACATACAGGTCCTGTTACTATTGGCTAACCAGCTCATTAGCTGGTTAGCCAATGAGCTGGCTACAACGTTCACAGCCTGTTTACCTGTGAAGTGAAACTAAATCCGACTTAAAATATGGCAACATTGCTTAATCAGTGGAGTGTTGGTAATGTCGGGTACAGTGTGTATGACTGTTATATTTTAGCTGTTGCTGCTTCATGCTAGCTACTGCTAATTGAACTATCGTGCTTCATCTATTCTATACTGACACCGGAAGCTGTTCCTTTACGCGTATGGCAGTTTATATAATTACTGTCCTGTAAATTATTATTTTTTTTTTTTTAGTCTTTTCTTGCCTTTGTTGTTGCTAACTTGATAGGTCACTTTCCAGACTCGGCAAATAAAGCCAATCTTTTTCTTTTCTTAGGAATATCTTGGTGGATAAACCTAACGATCAGTCCTCCAGGTGGTCTTCAGAAAGCAACTATCCTCCACAGGTAGGCTGATCCAGTTAGCCAATGACGTTGCATCTATAAAATGTAGAAAACGAAGTCCCTATATACAAATTAAGATATGAATTCAAGCGCGTTTTCTTTGTACATCCTGATCAATGTGAAATTGATGACAAATAAGGGAATAATAATCTGCAACAAACTAACTATACCCTGCTCCTGTATGATTAAAAGAGATGATTACCTCTTGTTCACATTTTCTCAATAAACACGCAACTGTGGTTTTCTCCTTCATAGATCACTTTGTCCTTTCACACCTTTCAATTTGGTTTATTGAGGTCATAGACTGTGTTCTCTTTTAGATCATGCAGCAGGGATCACAAGACCAAAGGGTGACCAACAGGTCACAGCATTCACCTGAGCAATGCTGTGTATGCTGTTCTTACAGGATGTTTAAATGCATTTGGTGTCCTAAATATAATCAAAGTTGTTGTGTGTTCTCCTTAAGATGTCATCATCTGCATCAGACTATAGGGTTGTATTATCAGTGGTTTGCCTTCAACTTCTGGACTTATCAATAGAGCCTGAGTTCTAAAGAACATGTGTAGCTAGTAAAGGATGAGCAGAAAAGGGAAGTGGTAAGACATGGTCTTAAATGAGGTGAAGCTAGTAGGCATGTTAACATCCAATAATGAGTTGTTTATCATGTTTAAGTTAAAACATAATTTTTTTTTCTCTGCATAATTAGTTGTTTTTGGCATGCCTGGGGTTGAAAGGACTTAAAGATGGGTGACTTTGCTACATTCTAAGTCTGTTAGCTTGACCAAAACACAATGTGTAGATTTCCATTCATGAAAAAAGGTTCTCCCCTTTTTGTGATTTTTGCTAACTTTGTGGCTCTACTTTCTGTGTACTCCCCCCCCCACACCCCTTCACTTTCACTAACATTTACAGTCTTAATTATCACCATACTGGGCTGTACAGCCAGTCTTCACCAAGGAATGATGCCTTGCTATTTTTATGCTTCATGCTGTTTTGTGTGTCTGTCTCTTCTTGACCAGTTTTTAATCTTGAAGTTGGAAAGGCCAGCGATTGTTCAGAGTATCACCTTTGGCAAGTATGAGAAGACTCATGTCTGCAACCTCAAGAAGTTCAAAGTGTTTGGTGGGATGAGTGAGGAGAATATGACTGAACTTTTATCCAGGTGAGTTTCTTGACTACAGAGTCCAGTTCTAAAGTACTTAGCTGTCAGTACCAGGGGGAAAAATAAAAAGTTAAGCTGTTTTATTTTCATGTGGGGTGTTTGTCTTTGTTTGCACTTTTTGCCATCCCAGTATGATTTACAGTTTTATGCCACATCTCCTTGACCAAATAAAGAAAACCCTTAAGGAATGTGATTCTAAGTCAGGATTGGATTGGACCTTAAGGAAGGGAAATGTCAACACTGGACAGTCACTCTTCTATGTCCATGTGATCTCTCCACCTTTTCTAGGTGCGTCTCTGCGTCAGAGCTCTTCAGCTCCTTCAGACTAGCCAGCAGCAATTAGCTAACCCAGGTGGAACTGCACATCTGCTGAGCTATTATAAAAATTTTCGTAAAAACGTTGTTAAAGGGTTAATAGAGGAGGAGTGATGTTTTTGATGACTTCCTGAAGATGGACTTTCAGAAGGAGCAGGAGTTTTTAAAGAGGTTGCTAAATTAGGAAGTCAAATTAGATATGAACAGCATTTTTATGATGACTAACGTTGACATTGTTGCTAGATTATGCTATAAAATGGCAAAATATACCTGAAAAACATATTATGTTTTATCAAATATTTTAAAAGCGTTTTTATACAAGTGTCCTACTGTGGCTTTAGTGAAGTAAATAAATCAACAATGAAATTTAAAACAGCATTTTTAGAACTGACCCGTCTTCTTTCTGCTTTCCTCTCAGTGGCCTTAAGAACGACTACAACAAGGAGACGTTTACGTTAAAGCATAAGATTGATGAGCAGATGTTTCCCTGCAGATTTGTGAAAATAGGTAAAAGGCATCCATCTGTGGTTGGGTTCATTTACGCTGCTCATTTCTCCTTAATTTCCCTGAATCTTTTCTGCCTGTTTGCCGTAGTGCCTCTGATGTCTTGGGGGCCCAGTTTTAACTTCAGCATCTGGTACATTGAACTGCACGGCATTGAGGACCCTGATGTGGTGCAGCCCTGCCTTAACTGGTACAGCAAGGTCAGAACTCTAAGCTTTATCTTTCAAAATACTCCTAATATTTCCACTATTTCTCTAAAATGAATTTAATTATTTCAAACACCTTTTTTCTTGAGAATTAATTTGTAGAATAACTTGTTTAGGCATTTCTTTCTTTATTATTATGCCACTAGAAGCACATAGTGGCTTAATATGTGCTTTTACAATGTCAGTCCCTTTTGGCACAACAGAGGCAATATTCTTAGAGTAATCAGTAATTCATAAGAAGTGCATGTTGAAATACTCAAGGCATTTTTGATGTTATTTCACTATCATACAAGCTCAGTGATTTTTCTTTTTTTCTTTAACTTAAATTTATTGTAGAGTTTCTCTTAACCACTGTAGAACTGTTACAGGTGTGGAGCATGGTGGTGCTACCATCATGATGTGGGTCTATTTTTCTGCTTGCAGTTCTGGTGCTTCATAGAAAGAAGCTTGGTTAATGAAGGAAGGACTAATGCCTTCAGAATGAGTTTTTCTTTTTCTTAATCCATAAGGCAGATCTATTCAGGATAATTCTATGCTTTGTGCTCTTAGCGACATCATGCTTTACTATTTATTTTACATTATATTTAGAATTCCTAATTGCACTTTATGAACCATTTGAAAGGTCTGTTGCAGTTTATTTTTACATGTTTGACCAAACTTGTGAAGTTCTTGGTGTATTTAAGTGTGCTGTACTGTACTTAGCAAATTAAGCTGTATGTCAGTACATTTATTTCTTATTAAAATATATATATACATATATTTTAAGGAAATTCAGCTGTTTTTCTGTATTGACTGATACTAGACCTCCGATATCGTTGCAGGTAATGAAAAACGTGGATCACTCCATCCCTAATTCAGTGTCATAAAATCACAGGAAGTTGTCTTCACAGCTCAGATTAGCTTGTGGAATCGATGTAAAGTTGATGTCCATCGTGTCGTTTCAGTACAGAGAACAGGAAGCCATCCGGCTCTGCCTCAAGCACTTCCGGCAGCACAACTACACGGAAGCCTTCGAGTCGTTGCAGAAGAAGACGCGCATAGCCCTGGAGCACCCCATGCTCACACACTTGCACGACTGTCTGGTGCTGCAGGGAGACTTTGACGCCTGTGAGGAGCTCATAGACAAAGCAGTGAGAGGTATGGCCCTGCGGCTCCAGCTCCGCCTCACTCTGCAGCTCTCTGGAAGTGAACATGTGGCCGACGCTCACTGCTCTCCCAACATTCCATCGTCTCATTTCTCTGCTAGATGGTTTGTTTAACCAGTATATCAGCCAGCAGGAGTACAAGCCCAGGTGGAGTCAGATCATCCCCAAGTGCAACAAAGGTACAGGCAGCCAAGAAATCAGCCGAGACGACATGAACAGTGAGAGCTTCTATTCGCCTGGGAAATCCTCCCAGTCTGTTGGATTAAACACTCCAGTGCTCTGAAATCTCGCTGGAAGCCTAACCCTGCTATTTGTTTTTCTGCCTCCTTCCTTCCTTCCTTCTTTCCTTCCTTCCTTCCTCTCTCCCTCCCACCTACTCCCTCACTTAAATCCTCCATCCTCACGTTCCACCCTTATCTCCTCCCCGTCTTCTCGTTTCCAGGTGACGGCGATGACAACAGGCCGGGGATGAGGGGAGGACATCAAATGGTCATTGACGTCCAGACTGGTGAGACCCACTCAGACGCTGCCATGAGTCACTTCCTCCTACGTCAGATTGGAAATGCAAAGCTCTGTTTCGGAGTAATCAAATTAAGCCTCGTTTCTTCTCTCAGCAACCTTCAGGCCAACGTTTAAAACTCACATCACTACTTCTTCTTTGACGGTGACAGCACTTCAGTTGTGATTTGTTGAGGCTGGGATAAAAGCCTGTGTAAAATGTGGAGGTGGATCTGCAGACTGCCGGGTGGAGTCCCTGCAGCCCTGAGCTCCGACTCCCTCCAAACAGCAGTTAGTGCGTATCAGCAAGTTGATACAGTTTGCTTTCATAAACCATTTATTTTAAAAAGAGGAATCATTGGACAGTTAAACTCCTTATTGTTTAGGTTGCTTGTTTTATACTGACAGTCGCTTCATTATGCAATTCTGAATGTTTCATCAACCTGAGGTTAACCTGGAGGTGAACCAATCAGGCCTTTTTGATGGAGTTTTGGTGTCGTTGTAGATAAAAGAAGAAAGTAATACTGTGGCCACAAAGTTTCAAGATTTCTTCTGAAATTTAACTGTTTGTTGCATCATTTCAGTAACCATGTCCAAATTTTCCATGCTGTGTACTCTGAAATGTGGCCTCCACTCTGACAGTTCTGTGTGGTAAAACATGGCTGATGAGCAGCAGCAGACAGACGTCTTCCTGATTCCGCCATGGAATCTTTTACCTTTTATCTACAAAAAGGTTCCAGTTTCCTTTTTTTTTTTTTACTTTATTTTGTAATGGTTTAGAAATTTACATATGTACATTCAGACCCCTACTAACATAAGTCTAGTCTAACAAGATAAATTGTACAGGTTTCTGTACTTTTTGGAAATCATCTGCGCTGTAGCTTTGACTTAACGCCCGACTCTGTCTCAGCTGTTTTTCTCACGTTTTCCTCTGGATCAGCTCCACTCTCTCTCCTCGGCCTGCTTTGTGGCGCTGCAGCACAGCAGCAGCAACAGAAATGACTGTTGTCAACAAAGTAACGTAGCAAAACCTCTTTTTTCTTGCAGCTACGCACAGCTGAAGCAACACTGCTGTGAACAAATAAAAAGCATGAGCAGTGGATAAATACAAAAGCATCAATACATGAGAAGTGATCCAATCTAGGCCCTGTTGCCGTAAATAATAAATCAATTGCAAGAAAAATTAAAGTGAGCTTAATTTCCATTTGCATTATTTATTGATCTTCTCTTTTCTCTCCTTCTACCAAAAGCTGGATGACAAAAGTCTTCAGTTTGGTGCTTTGGTCTTAACTACAGAATCCTTTTATTGAAGAACAATTCTGTTTACACAGACTTCATAATTCATTTTAATTGTCGTTTTGTTTATTTATTTTGGATATTAAAAATGTCTTCCAGTTCCAGAGTTAAATGTTCATTAGAATTTAAAGTTTATTGATCTTTGACAATGTGTTCTTGCATTATGTCATTACCATTATATTACTGAAAAATGGTCTCAAAACAAGATGATCATTTTATTGTAATAACTTATCAATTCATCATCCAGCAAAATTTGTCATGGTGACAGGCCTAACCCCATGTTTAGCCTCTGTTTTTTAATCAATTGACAGCCTTAATAAAAACATTTAGGGCTTGTTGATTAACTTTTGGAGTCGATCACAGCAAGCCAGTGATGAATCAGATTCTAATAGTTGTCTGACAGAAAGCCCTCCCTCTCTGACATGTCTGATCTTGCTGGATGTGGTGTTGGAACAGCTCTGCTCTTGTTGGATGTTGATGGGCTGTTTTCTTTTTTTTCTGAGTGTATCTTTGAAGCTGTTGTGTGTGTTTTTGTAGCATCTATTCTCTGGGCAGGGCGTCTAAATGTTCAAACACAGATTAATGCTCTGGAGTTCATCCATGATATGACGACACAATGAAAATCACCCTTTGCTTCTTTCATTTGTTGATGTAACTTAATTTGAGCTGACATAATGTCAGATGTCCACTCTTCTGATGTTTCCAATAGTGATGTACTGTGTGTGTGTGTGTGTGTGTGTGTCCTGCAGAGACGGTGTACTTGTTCGGCGGTTGGGATGGCACTCAGGATCTGGCCGACTTCTGGGCTTACAGCGTCCAGGAGAACCAGTGGGCCTGCATCTCCAGGGACACAGAAAAAGAGGTGAGGGCCAGCCAGCCCAATGACACAAACCCACCAACAGGTGGCAGCTTTGTAAGCCTGTCTGTTGTCCACCAATCAGAACGGCCCGAGCGCCCGCTCCTGCCACAAGATGTGCATCGACTCGCAGCGCCGGCAGATCTACACGCTGGGCCGCTACCTGGACTCCAGTGTCAGGAACAGCAAGTCCTTGAAGAGCGACTTCTACCGCTATGACATCACGGCCAACACCTGGACGCTCCTCAGCGAGGACACGTCAGCAGACGGAGGGCCCAAGCTGGTGTTTGACCACCAGGTAGCGCTCCTGTTTCACTCTGCCTTCTCTTTGTTTTTACTCAGGTTTTTTGTATTGGAGATTCTTTTTCATTTCATTTTGAAAAGCATTCGTTTTTTAAAAAAATCTTTCAAATCGAGATTTACTGATCTAACATTTTGCTGCCAATATTCAAGTTTTTCCTGTTTAAAACAAAACAAAAAATAGTGAAATATCTGAAATGTTGATCCAGATTTCAGCTGAAGAGTAATAAAAAATATTTAAAAATGGTTTAAATTTACTTGCAGATCTCTACATGCCAGTAGAATGCTTCCAAAATAATTCAGGGACTCTTTTGTTTTTTAACTTGTTTTTGAGTAGTTTATTTAAAATTACAGGTTTCTTAGATTTTGCAAGTTCTATAAACAGTGGAAGGAAGCCTTTCAACAACCAAATATCAATTCCTGTTTCTTAATATTTTATAAAAACCCAGAATGGTCTTTTTTTCTCTCTTTTGAAATTTAAGATCAAATTTTGTTTAGCAAATAATCAACAAATCAGGTGCTCACTTACAAAAAACAACAACTACCAACTACCTGTTACTCACAGCACAAATTGGGAAGTGATGGTGTGTTAAGACATGCTTTTAAATAGTTTTAAATAGTTTTATTAGAGGTGCACGATAAATCTGCCAAACGATGAGCAGTTAATTAAAATTCGCTTTGGTTGATGCTTATAGGCAAAATCTATTTGAGTTCCAAGGTTTAATGAGGTGTATGTATAAAAAAAAAGCTTTTTTTCTGTACTTGCATCGATTCCGCTTTTGTGGCCAATCATACATAAAAAAACAACAAAAAAATTCTTTCTTCTGTCTGAAAAGTCACTAAATAAAGCAACAATTCACTAAGTTAGTAACAGTGGAGTGACCAGTGCTTACCGCGGCTGTCACCTAATTATTTCTCAGTACGAAGCAATTACCCCCAATTAGAAAGTGATCCAGCCAATCTACTTACAAATTTTGTTAATGTCTTAGCAAAATATATTAGAATACCAACCTGATCCGCCTTCCCTCTCCTGTTGTTGCAGATGTGCATGGACTCAGAGAAACACATGATTTACACATTTGGCGGCCGCATCCTGACGTGCAACGGCAGCGTGGAGGACAGTCGGACGTCGGAGCCACAGTTCAGCGGTCTGTACGCGTTCCACTGCCAGGCGGGGACGTGGCGCCTCCTACGGGAAGACTCGTGCAACGCCGGGCCAGAGGACATTCAGTCCCGGATCGGACACTGCATGCTCTTCCACACCGTGAGTCTGACTTCAGACTAGATCCTGGTAGAGCTAACTACTGTTACCTGATGCTAACTGATGTTACCTCTGTACCGGTCAACAGAGAAACCGCTGTCTCTATGTGTTTGGGGGTCAGAGGTCAAAGACGTACCTGAACGATTTCTTCAGTTATGACGTGGACGGAGATCATGTAGAGATCATATCTGATGGTACCAAGAAGGATTCTGGGATGGGTGAGTTTTTAATTCCAGTTGCTCTAACAAGCTGCCGTTAATTAAAGCCAGATTGGGCTCAGATACAAGCGTTCATACGTTCCGTCAGAACGTCTCAGTGTCACAAAATTAACACTGTACTCACTGCCAAAGGGTACAGTGACGACTTTTCAGACAAAAAAGATCTGTGTCGACCATTCAGCAGCTCAGGTTTTTTAAACATTGATGATTGACAGGAAATCTCCAATCAGTGCACACCTATACCTTCAATAGGGTGCTCAGCAAACTTTAGGGAGAGTTTTTTTATGGCTTCTTGGTTGGAGGATCTGCTTCCTGCAGAACAACCGGAGTTTTATCTGCAACAAATGTTTGTCATTAAACGTTCTTTCACCGTTTCCCAGTTCCAATGACAGGTTTCACCCAGAGAGCCACCATCGACCCGGAGCTCAACGAGATCCACGTCCTGTCAGGGCTGAGCAAAGACAAGGACAAACGGGAGGAGAACGTGCGCAACTCGTTCTGGATTTACGACATCGCCCGTAACAACTGGTAGGCACTGAAACAAAAGCCAGGCCTCATCATTCAGAGACGACTCTGATTGTAACCACAACACTAACAGGAAGTTCTCCGACACATGCAGAGCGTCACTCTGTCACTGTGATCACACCACAAGCTCAGTGTTCATGCAACACTAGCTGGCTGCCAGCACTCAGTGTTTTTATATAATGGCGGACAAAAGAAATCGTCTTTTAAGGCATTTCAACAGGGAACAGTTGGATCACAACACGATGTGCAGGAAAAGCTGTGGCCAGCTGCTTCTAGTGAATCACATCACTAGCATATGAAGTCTTAGTCCCTCATGTGCTGCAATTTGTTCCTTTTTGGAATTTATGACAGATGGTAAGAACTGGGGTAAACTAATTCTGGAAGTGTGGCTTTGTTTGTGTTTTTTTACCACAACCAGAACAGCCTACGCAACGTTTGTTTTTTTCCTTGATGGCTTCAGGATGTATTCAGGGTTTGTTTTTTTTCTTCTTCTTCCTCGTCATCACTTCTGTGTGTGTGTATGTTTTTGTGTGTGTTCACTCAGGTCATGTGTGTACAAGAACGATCAGGCTGTAAAAGAAAACCCGAGTAAGACGCTGCAGGAGGAGGAACCGTGTCCACGCTTTGCACACCAGCTGGTCTACGATGAGATGCATAAGGTAGCACTTCTACACTACACAGTCTGCACGTCCAAAACCCAAACAGTGTCAGTACCCCCACCCTCCTCTCACATCCCTCTGACTGCATTCTGCCTCTGCCTCATGAATATTCTAAGGCTTAGAAATCTGTCCGCTTAAAAATAAAGATAAAAACAACAAAACTTCACACAAACTAGCAGGAGCTGTAGTAGTTAGCTTTTTGAACACCAGGAATCACTTCTGGTTTATTATTCCTGTTATATTTATCATTATTCACAACAAACTGGTGATGTTTAGAATCTCACAAAATCTACTTCATAAATTAGAATATTATTAAAAAGTAAAACTTTATGTATTTAAGCAACTCCATGATGAAGTTAAGCTCATTTTAAGAAGAATGTGAATAATGAGAATTATTAATATGTGCTTAAAGATTATTTTCAAACTGTACTTTTAGTCTGACAAGCGATTCTCATTGGAATGTAGGTTTTAATTTGATAAATATGATTGTTTACTGTGATCTAGTTGAAATGGAATAACCAGCAGTTATTGCTGCTGCTGCATAGATGATGTATTGACCTCTAACCTCAGGAGCCCAAATCAACCAGCCAGTGGTCCAAATCCATTCCATCCTTTCAATTAAATAAAAAAAAAGTGTTTATAATGCAACCAATCCACTCAGAGTACAGTCATTTTTTTGTTTGCTTAAAATCAAATAAACGTACGAGACATACAGACACCCTGCCTTCTGACACCACTGCTGTCTTCTTTCTGAAGACGCATTGCTAAAATCAACATTAAATATCCGTATGTTGATAAACAAACAGATATCACTTGTTGTTTTCTCACAACTGCACTTTCGATGAAAAGATCATGTTTCTGTTCCTACCAGTGAGGTCAGTGCAGGTCAATCAGTCCTGTCTGAGTTCTTTTTAATTTAGTATTGCATGAATAATTTGGTGTAAGTGTTGGAGAACGTCTTTTCAATGCATATTTATCATGTCCAGGTGCACTACCTGTTTGGAGGAAACCCAGGGAAGTCGTGTTCTCCTAAGATGCGCCTGGATGACTTCTGGTCCCTCAAACTGTGTCGGCCCTCCAAGGAGTACCTGCTGCGCCACTGCAGATATCTCATCAGGAAGTACAGGTCTGCAGATTTTACTGTGTCACTCCGTCACCTGTTATGTTCAGGTCAATGATAAGACAGCAGATACAAAGATTTCTCTGTCATCTACAGTCAGGACTTTGTTTTGAAACTAGAGAACAGTAAATTATGGGAAATGGTTGTACAGGTAGCCTTAAAGCTGTAGCATGTTGCCATCTAGTGGTGGTAATCTGTAACAGCGGTCTGTCATTGTTTGCACACTGTGTTGACCATGACTGTGTGTGGCAGGTTTGAGGAGAAAGCCCAGTCAGAGCCACTGAATGCTTTGAAGTACCTTCAGAACGACCTGTCGTTAACTGTGGACCACACTGACCCCGATGAGACCAAAGAGGTACTGCAGCGTTCACACACACTCCTTTAACTCGGCAAAGACCAAAACTAACTGGACTGAATGTCAACCTGCATGTTCAGCTGAGAGTAGAGCTGAGAGTTTGGCGTCACTTAGAGCACATTGCATAGAATTAGACGGAGTAGATTTGTCCTTATGGATTATCATTATTCACAACAAATAATGTTACCAATTTCTGTATAGAATTTTTTTATTTTATTTTATTTTTTTTCAAAATCTAGACCGATACAGATATTAATATTAGATCGGTACATATCTACTTTGAACTACGGAACCTAAAGGTTTCCATTGGTGGAAAACAATCCACATTTTCCTGCAGTTAAATCTTCAAAAACCAAACAAAATTGATTAGTGGATGAAATGGATCTGCTAACTCAGCCGTAGGTGAGACTAGGGCTGTTTGACTCTTCTGTTAGTGACACAGGTGTTTGTGTTGCGTTTCAGTTCCAGCTCCTACCAACTGCTCTCTTCAAGTCCAGTTCTGATTTCATCCCTCTAGGTAAGACCCTAATCACTCTGAATGTGTTGGATAAAGATACTGGATAGGTTGAGTCTGCTTGACTTCAGTTGGCGACAATACTTTACCCCATAAACCGTAAACATCAAGAGGAAATCATGTTTATCAGATTTAGACTGGAGATAAACACCCTTCATTTTGCATGTGGGACTGATTAAGAGTTCACTGTTTTACTTTAAATGAGCAGTAAGTGTTAGTGCAGAGTGACCCTCAGGCAGCAGCCTGAACCTGACCTGTGGTCAGTCCTGACCGACCTCTGCTCCCACCTCCCCTCAGGCTTCTCTGACGTAGACCAGACGTACGCTCAGCGAACGCAGCTCTTTGACACGCTCGTCAACTTCTTCCCCGACAGCATGACGCCCCCGAAGGGCAACCTGGTGGACCTGATCACCCTCTAGCATCCTGCTCCTTTCACACCTGGCTGAACACACACCTGTGCACACACACCTAAAACACACCAGACTGGCCAGCTGAGTCCACTTTGTCCTCCTCCACTAAACTGACCTGTGTTCTACAGGCTTTGTCACCATGGCGATGAGGGTATTAAAACACAGCACCACTGCGCTAGTTAGACATGAGTGAGATTTCCTAAAAGCCTTTGGTGCTTTTTATTTGATTTTTTTGGTGTTTTTCTTTAGGTGTGAGCCGAGCGCTCGAAGCTCTATTAGTTTTTAATTTGACACAAAAAAAAAAAAACAATTGTTGCATCTCCGCTTTGCTTTTCACACACAGGCATTCAATGAGTACTTTTAAGGCCAGTGGATATTTTTTCTTTAAAGTTGGCCGAGTTTCCGCAGCTCATCTGTTCTTTAGGCTTTTCCTGAACGTCTCTCCTGGGAAAGACGTTCAGGTTCATCGTCCGGCTTCTTTGCTGCTTTTGTTTTTGAAGAGCTGTTCGGCTTTCTTTGGAGCTCACGACTTTTTTCTAGACGACATGCAGCCACTCCAACCACAAACAAAAATGTAGTTTACATTTTTAATAGTTTTAGTGAGTGCGATGAGGAAAAAAAAAAAAAGAATATATATGTATATCAACATATCTAAAAGTCCTTTGGGGTCTGACTAATACAAGTTTAAACACTTCAATTACCGGACTGTAAATTGATTCTAATTGCTGAAATTATGTACAAAATATGTAAATATACATACAGAATATTTTCCTGGATTGGATGTATTTTCTGCTGGAATGTTTCCCACCTTACCTAAATGTCCTGAGTTCACACATAGACACTCATTAGTTCCTGTATCAGATATTCAGCATAAGGGGAAAAAAATCTGTGATTGTGCTTTAAGAACCTCAATTATTGTTATGAATGACCTTCTATAGGTTTCCTTGAAGTCCCTCGTGTGAGTGCAGAATACCCACAAATGATTAGTTTTTTCAGTTAGGTGGATCAGATAATAGATGTTGAATTCCATCTACAAACAATATGCACTATCTGAAAATATAACTTTTTCCTGTTCATAAAATACATCAAAACTGAAAACCATTTTTAGTCTAAATAGTACGGTGGCCGACAGGTGCAAATGCGCAGCAAAAGAGAAAACATGCAAACAAAAAAAAAGACACGCGCACAAATTAAATGCGGCAAACAAAAAAGAGAGACACAAACACCCCCGAATGAAATGCAGCAAATAAAAAAGAAAACGCAAACAAAAAAGACAGACGCAAACACCCCCGAATGAAATGCAGCAAACAAAAAAGAAAACACCCCCGAATGAAATGCAGCAAA
>CAEFZY010026671.1:0-17146 GCA_903066815.1 Brachyrhaphis roseni
GGCACAGCCAAGATACTGCGCAGAACCCTCAAGCTCCCAGGCCTCTGGTAGAGGACCCGAGCTAAGAGGAAGAAACACCACTCCGCGGTGGGTGAGAAGGGAATTTATATATATATATATATATATATATATAATAGGCCTTTGAAGGCGAAGGCCTATAGTAATTGTACTGTTTCTTATTATTCTTATATTATGCTTCTGTCAAATTAATTGGCTTTTTAGGGGCTTTATCATTTTCAAAAACTCACCAAACTTGGTGGTGGCATTAAGACTGCGCAAGATTTACGTATTTTAAGGTTGAAGCAAAAATCGCAAAAGAAACGGCTCAACAGCGTCACCTAGCAACTTTCAAATAAACCTCTGCATTGACCTTAGTTTATTGTAGAGACATGAAATTTGGTGCACTTGTACAACTCCCCAAGATGCACAGAAAACTGAAGGTTGCAGCTGCATCAGATTTTCTGTTTCATTACCGACCAACCCTGTATTTTTAACATGCTCTGTATCTGAAAATTATTCACAGTGCTTCACTTATACCACATTTTGTTATGTTCCAGCCTTGTTACAAATTGTATTAAATTAATCTCACTTGAAAGTGTTGAATCCGTAGATCTTCTATAATTTTTTTTATTATAATTTTCCAAAAACTGCAGCAAACAGATCCGCTGCTGTCTGAATGAGATGCTGATGTTTCTTCTGATGACTGACGATGACCTGTAGTGCTCAAACATGAATATATCTCATGTAAATGTTTACATCTATTGCCACCATGCTTTTTAACAACTTTTTGAGTAAACAATCGCTCAGTAACTGCATTTTACATGTTGGGGACCTCTGGTGGAGCCAGCTGCACATTGTCCCAGGAGTACGATGGCTTCAAATAAAGGTCCTACTGTCCAAACTAGTGTGATTTGTGTGATATGAAAAAAGTGTCTCCATGGCAGTTTGATGAAATACACACATTTTGAACCACTTTATCTAGCGCAAAAATGTTTTATCCAGAAAAAAAGGGTGTGTTTTTTTAATTGGCATATTTCCATTAAGCAAATTTAATTTCGTAATTCCAATTTGTGCAATTTATGGTCAGTGGAAACACAAGAAGAGCTATAACTGTGCCACAGTGCAACACACAACTGATCATCATCAAAATTGACTTTGACCCTAAATTCTATTGCTAAACCTAAATATTCAAAGCAGACTTGTTTACGTTATGAACGTTCTCTCGATAAATGCTGTAAAAATGCTCACATGTTTTACGGATCATATGTGTAAACATCTGAGGTTCAGAAAGAGCCATAAAGCTAAATCCGAACAAAGAAAAGGTTACAAAAACAAGTCTCTGCAGGGCCCTTCAGTTAGACAGCTTATCCACAAATCCATATTGCTTTTGACACAAGCACCATGTTTCACACACAGCAAGAGTGTACAGCTAGCTCTTTACATGCACATGACAGCGTGGTCCTCCAGTAAGTGCCAAAGTCACATTTCTGGCTTTACTAGTCAGATCACAATTCTCATGCAAAGGTAACATTTGCCTTTATAATGGATTTCAGCTTCTTTTCCTTTTTTTCCTTCCTTTCTTTGGGAAGCTGAGACTCATCTCATCATTGTGTAGATATATAGGTTAACGTTGTTATGGCATTTTAGCAAAAGGCCACCCTGAGTACCTCTCTGCCCTGGCATGAATCAAACTTCAAGACAGCTCAAAGCAGAATTCACTACTAAAATGTTGAGGAAAAAAATTATTTTTCCTGATAACTTTCACATAGTGCGCAAAACTCAGACAATAATAAAACTGTAGTTTTGATTTTTTTTTTTTTTTTTTTTAAGATGTTAGATTAGGAGCAGTAAGTTTTCAGGAGGATGTATTGAACAACTTTTAATGCTGTATTGTAAAATACCATAATTTATGTTATATAATAAGCAATAATTTTTCCACAATTGCTAAAGTATGTCTTTTTTACCTGGAAAAGTGACTGTGACATTAATTAAGCAGTAATTACTTGGTTTCAGTTATGTGACCAATAATTGGTGATGATTAGGTGAAAGACTCAACTACTGGCACGATGCAGGCGAGATCATAACAGAAAGTAAAATTAGTTGATAAGAAATGTTAATGAATTTACAGAAATTGGAGATGAAAATATCATTGCTAAAACTAACCAACAAGGAAAGACTGGAGAACCTGATACCAGACCAAGGCAGTGTGAGCGTTGGTAACTTTGCACACCATAAGGTAAAAAAATGAGTTAGAATGATCACTTTTTTCATATTTGAACATCTAGACATTCAAATATGAAGGGTGTACTTTCTTTTCATCATGACTGGAAATGTACCAACATCTTCTTGTTCTCTTGTGGCGTTGAGCGCAGTAAGTAGATGTTGAAGAGCAGGTCAGAGTGGATGTCCAAGTTAGTTTCTAAGCTAAGTGGGCATCAAGGTCATGATCAAGCTTCCTATTTGCTCAGGAAAACAAACACACATGCACACACACACCCACACACACCCAGTAGAAGCCTGATTCTGACTGACAGGACAATTTCTCCAACCTCCGTGATTTGGCAATCAACTTCATAGTAAAAAAAAAAAATCCTCAGCTCTGCCCTCCCTCTTGTTCTCGTAACACAGCTTCCTCACTTACACGGGGAAAAGAAAACACAGCCGCTACAAAAACACACGCAAATTTATGATGCACAGAATCATATGTGAGGGAAAAACACTCAACCCCTAGATACACACATTTACCATCAGACAGTTGCTACATGCGCCGCCGTCTTAATGCACATCCAGACTCGGACGGCGCGCGACTGAAACCGATGGAGGTCTTGGAAGGTGAAAGTTTATGTGGCTCCCTGCTCTGATTAGACGGGCCAAGATCTAAAAGTAATTGGCTCCTTTTACTCCCCTCTTTCTGCAGATTTACGGGATTCTCAGCAAATGACTGGCAGCTTCTTTACTACGGTCAAACAGTGAAGGATAAACTCCAGCTTCCTGAGCACAGGGGACGTGAGGAGTGGGGTGACATTAGCGGGAGTTAGGTGCGGATGATCCGAGTGCGGATGCGTGGACGGCGTAGTACACACTCATACAAGTCTGAAATCAACCTTACAAATGTGGTTTGAAGCTTGAGTGCATTTGAGGCTGATTCAGAGAGTCAGTCAGCACTGTGTTTGGGGTGACTTTGTCTACACAGTCTCTGTCAACCCAAAAAGGTTCAGAGAGTTGGTGTTGGCTGTGAATTTTGCACCATTCTATTTTTCTATTTATATTTTGCCCAACTGCTTAACCTATTAGCACGCTGTGTAGCGCTTCAATGTTGCCCTTAATCTGCATAATGCGGCTGTCGGAGACAACACCTGACAACCAGGTGGACACTTCACTCCCAGAGCCCACAACAAGAGGCAGCCGAGACTTTTCCATCTTCCAGCCAATTATTTATTGATGACCTATTTATTTTTACCTTTAGTGTCAGTCAAAATTTTAGAAATGTGCATATATTCATGTTTAATTAATTCGCACACACAGGAGAGCCGCATCAGAACACACATCTACTTCTTCTAACTAATGTATTATGTTTATAAGGCAGAAAATATACATTATTCATCACTGATGTGGATGGAGTTGGAGAGATGGGTGGGGGGAGTTTCTTTGGATATTACTGTGTCACATTACTGTCAAACGCAGAGGGACTTAAAGGGGACAGCGAGCTTCACTGACGGTGGTGGAAGACAGCAAAAAGAAAAACATGCGAGCAGATGGGAATGCAGCACAGCTGGAAAGAGTCCACAGTGCTTTGCTTTGTCTGTGTTTTGTTATGTTACAGTCTTATTCCAATTTTATTAAATTAATGTCTTTCCTCAAAATTCCACACACAAATACAATAAAATATGACAAAAATGGGAAAGCCTTAGGAGATTTTTTGAAAATGTATCTAAAAAAGAAAACTAAGAACTCACATTTATGGAAAAATTCACGGCCTTTTCCAGTGAAGCTCCACATTGAGCTGTTTCCACTGATTATGCTTGAGATGTTTCTGCAGCTTAGGTGGAGTCCACTTGTGATAAGCCTGACTTGAAGCCACAATCTGGGGAAAGATCCAGAAACATTTCTGCTGCTTTAAGGTTCCAGTGAGCTTAGCGGCCTCCATCATTGGTCAGTGGAGGAAGTTTGGAACCAGCAGGATTTGTCCTATAGCTGGTAGCTATAGCTTCTCGGTGGAGAAGACCAAGAACCCAAAGGTGACTCTGTTCCAGCGTTCCTCTGTGGAAAGAGGAGAACCTTCCAGAAGGACGACCGTATCCACCAATCAAACATGGCCACCTGACTGGAATTGACCTAAATGCACCTGGAGGACTCTCAGTCCAGGAGAAACAAAATTATCTTGTCTGATGAGACAAAGACTGAACTCTTTGGTGTGAATGCCAATGTCATGTTTGGAGAAAACTCCTCCATCCCTACAGTGAAGCACTGTGGTGGCAGAATTATGCTGTGAGGATGTTTTGTAACAGCAGGAAGTGGCAGACTGGCCTGGATAGACAATGAACAGAGGGATGACAACCTGCTACAGATCATCCTGACCTCAGACGGTTCATTTGCCAGCAGGACAACGACCCAAAGCTCATGGACAAGATCTATAAGGAGTGGCTTCAGAATCACACTGTGAACATCCCAGAGAGTCCAGACTGGAATCTGACTGAAGGTCTGTGGAGAGATGTGAAAATGGCTGCCAGACATCTCCATCCAACCTGATGCAGAAGAACTGCAGAGAAGAACAAACCAAACTGCCTGAAGACGGATGAGCTGAGCTGGAGACTCCAGATTCAATGAGACTGGAGGCCAAAGCTGGATCAACAAAGTACCAAGCAAAGGCTGTGAATACTTAAGGAAATTTGGTTCATTGTTTTTTTATTTTAATACATTTACAGAAGTCTAAAATTTGTCCGCATTGTCATAATGGGTCATTTGTGTGTATAATTTTGAGAAAAGAGATTCACTTTATACAATTTGGATTAAGGTAAGGTAAAATGTGGATAAAGTGAAGCGCTGTGAATACTTTCAGCATGTACTGTAGGTAATGATACGGAGCTCAGGAAGAGCTTTGACAAAGACATTGTCTGGTCAGTTTTCAGACCAGATAAGAGTTTTATGAAGCAGAGCAACTGTACTGAAATTTAACTGGAAAGATGATGGAGAAAAGCTCGGCTGATATATCAATCATTTATGATGGGATGACACCATGAGCTCTGCAGGCTGAATTTGGCTGCACAAGAGGGCCTGTCTGTTCAGGAATCAATCTTGAACAAGGTGAACATCTCCAAGACAGCAGAGTCAGCAACCTGTCCAGTTGGATGTGCTATTTCTTGTTTCTCATTCCCCCCAGTTAAATGTAACCTACCAAAATCTACCTAATTTTTTTTTGTTTGTTTGTTTCTCTCCTGTCTGTTAGTTTCTTACGGAATATTTGTGTGGTGATTTAGAGTTGCGAGAGAAAAACTGTCTGAAAGTGAAATGAACTGAATAATGACATGGCTACAGAGGAAACAAATCATATAGCTCTCTCCTTCTTCTTCTTCTCACCCCAACTCAGCCCAAGTTCAAAAAGAGAGTGGAGGAATAAAATTTGAGTCCTTTTGACACACAGCCCATCTATTTCGTTGCCCTGTCACAGCCTTTCCACTCTCATTCTCATTAGAATAATGTGATTTTACAAAGTAACAGTAAGGAGGGGAGATGAGGCGACAAACTGGACTGGCTGCTTGATGTCTCTCTGAATCGTGACTACTCATACCGGCGCCGGATCCCTGATTGGCGGTCCCGCTGAGTCGTGAGGAAATGTGTCTTTTCCAAGTAGCATCTCTGGGAGTGATGGTGACACACACACACACACACACCCACACCCCCCCCCCACACCCCCACACCCCGCACCCCACCCACACACACACACACAGAGTCACAAAAGGCAAGTAGAGGACATAAATAGCAGAGGAAAAATAAACAGTGCCAACATAAAACAAAACTCTGAAGAAATCACATACACTCTTAATGGTCATCTTAGCAACAGAAATTATTAAATAATGTTTATGTGTCAAAAATCAAGTAGTAATTCACTTCTAACAGCTAAATTAACCAATCAGGAGAACAGTCAGGTTCTACAGAGAACCTGCAATGCACCAGGTCTGTTAAAGCAGAGAAACATGTAAAAGATGAACAACAAATCTGGGAAGTAAAGTTTGAAAATCCTGGAGCAGAAGATTGATTTATTCTGTGGGAAGCTGCCTGTTGTTTGGACAGAGCTGGCATGTTTCTCTCTGCACCGCGAGCCGCTTAGAGTGGAAGGATCTTGGTTCTGCTTCTGGTTCTGTTCATTGGATGGGTTAAATGCATAAAAAGGAATTTACTCTAAACTGAATCTTGTGCTAGGTGAAAATAAAACAGAACTTCTTGCTTCTGGACCTTTCTTCATCTATCGCCTGTAAGACTCTGTGTATCAATCAACTGTTTTATGTGCATTTTGAAGTATTGCATTAGAAAAGTTTGATGGGAAGGAATAATTTGACATAACTTCCTCAATTTCAGAACAAAAGTTTCTAAGTTCACTTGAGTGTTTTGCTTTTTAAAAAAAACAGTTCATGAGTACCTCGACCACAAGGTCCTTACATGAACCTTGAGTTCATGTTTGGGGAACTCAAGGTGATGCTTTCAGACTTAATTCTTATTATGGAAGACAAACTCAATCTTTTACTTCTTTATCAGGGTAACTGGTCAGCTTTAAGGTGTTAGCTTTAGTGCAAGGGCTTTTTCTCAGTGTATAACCCCATTAGTCCATGCTGTTGAAGAACTCCCTTCAGTACAGACAGTAAAGCTGGCGCTCAAGCAGCTTTAAAGTTTTCACGATTATTCCTGATCATCCTAAACAATTTATCTTATCTGAGGACAGTCTGGGTCAGATGTTTGAAACGTCGACAGCTGTTGTGACTGGACTGTGATCCCATTTTCCATGTATTTCATTGTTTCTGAGGTTTTTTTGTTGTAGGGTGTTAGTAATCACAGGTACAGACAAGATAAGCAACCCTCTACTGTCAGTTTAAAATATCAGAAATGCCTTTTTTCCCCACTTTCAACCCTAAAACAGTTTCACATGCTTGTAATCATGACAGATCGCACTGAAAACACGCAGCATTGATCGTTGCATCCACAAATCGACAATGACAGTACAGACAGGATCCTTTGATCCAGGTTGTATATGTCCACCATTTTCTGAGGTGCTGTGTGTTTGTGTATGGACGCACGCTGTCAGTCCTGCAGCTAAGACACGTCAGAATGGTTCTCTAGCAGGGTTGACGGGCAACGCTCAAATATCTGCAACTGTTCACTCGGCTCTTTGTGCGGCTCAAAGTCTGAAGACAAGTACGATGATGATGAGCATCCACATCCTGTTCTCATTCAAAGCCAACCGCTGCCTTCTTGAAATTAATTACGGGAGACGTTTCACAAAATTAGGTTTATTCATGTTGTCTGTCCTCATGCCGCGACTGAGCGAAATGTGAAAGAAGAGACCCCTGTAATTTTTATAGCCCTACTGTTGGTGCTAACAATTGCTGTCACAAACCAGAGTTTTTTCACACACACACAGGCACATACACCCCTACATACACTACAGCTCTGACTTCGTTTTCTCCTCAGAAAAGTAAGTGGCAGTGCCGGGGTTGGAGCTTGACTTTGTTAATCGTCAGACGACAACTTAACAGCTTGCGCGACCATAATTAACGCTGCTTGAGCCGAATGTGACGGTGTGTGGAGATGGGAGTGTTGGACTGGGATTGAAGAGAACGTTATATGTAGAACGGGTGGACGGGGAATAACAGAGGAATGCAAACAGTGTGGCAGCGGTAAAAAGTTGAACAGAATCAACTAAATAATGCAGACAAAATGCTTCATCTGTCGCCTGCCATCTCAGGTATGAGGCCCACCTGACTGGAGCTGTGTTCCTCTTTAAAGCCTCCCCCTCTCCACCATTCCCCCTCTGTTTGAATTATTCACATAACCAAAGAGGCAAACAGTGACTTCTAAAAGCCATTATTATGTTTAATAATGACTAATACATGTCTAGAGCAGGGACTGTGGGTGGACGGGGGTGTGTATGTCGAGGCAGGCGAGCCTTTCAGCCTGAACCAGATGCACCTATGAGTGTTAGAAATGAGCTCTGGCTCTCAGTCTCGGTAGTTCCACTCTATTCATATTTATCACCTTGCCCAAATAGTTTGAAAAATGGTTTCATATTCAGCAATCCAAAACAAAAAAAAGTTACTAGTTTTGTGTAGTTTAAGTTGAAATGGAACACTTTTAAATGATTTTCCTGAGCTTGAGGCGACTTCATCATTCACTTCATAGAGTTCAACGTTTGAAACATCAACTCAAACATTGTGTTACCGCCGACATGAAAGGTCAACACTGAACTCAAAGTTTAATGTTGATTTCTAAAACCCACAAAAGAAACTACTTCAGTGTTATTTCTGGTACCAGAAAGAACAAATATTAAATTGTTTATTTAATTTAAACAATCAAATTTATTTGTAGGGTACACATAAAATGCTTTACATTGTGAACAAGGTGTTAGAAATCAAACAAACACTAACTCAGAAGAAAGGTATCACTTCTTGTGCATGTGTCTGAACACGTACCTGTAAACTGTAGCTATTTTAGTTCTACATTCATGCTGCTACAGTCAAAGGTTGGGCGATTGTCTGGAATTGATCAACCATCGATGAAGACCCAGGACCCCCAGGACTGCTAGAGGGACTACGTCTCTCAGCTGGCCTGGGAATGGTGTGGATTTCCCCGGGGAACTGGCCCAAGTGTTTGGGGAGAGATTGAGGCATACATACTCATTCGTACTTCATTTTTACGGAGGTTCGCCTCAAGGCAGACGTTATGCTCAGAGTTACGTGGAGAACTGCTTAGCGGAAAACAGTGTTCACATTGAACTAATTCTATGCAACATCAAGCTGATAAGTTTAAGAGTCCGTGTAACCAGCATATGCTGCAATAAGAGATGCACAGAAAGCAGGGTTAGGGGCCCAACTATCTTTTGAAACTGGCTAGAATCAATTCAAGTTGTGGGAAATGAAGGAATTTGTCATGAAAAATGTAAGAAATTCCTACACTTGACAATGAAATCTCAACCATCTGTTAACAGTGTTGGGGGGTGTGGGGGGGTGTTAGCATTTAGACTGCAGCCCCTGTAATAAGACCCCAGGTACATGGAAGAGAACGGATGGATGTCTGGAATATATTGTATATATTTGAGCTCATTTGTTTAATTTTGACCATGAATGGATTTGAAGAAATTAACCATAAATTCTAAAATGTGGACCCCAGTTTTTAGTGAAGATCATTTGAATTGTTTGATGTATGATGCTCCCATAAAGGATTATACAAATAAATCATTACAATCAATAATGTCAGGAACATTGAGAGTACATGTAATCCTGTATCCAGCACTGCGAGCACTTTGTACTTCAACATGTCTGTCAAAAATTGTTTTTATATGTGGAATACATAAAACAGTCCTTCAGTAACTTCTCACAGCGAATGAGACTGTAAGACCCAAACCTTGATCATTTATGCCGCAGTTTGAAGGTAAGATTGTGTGACATTACTTATTTAATATGATGAGTGTTGCAGTTTTTTTCCTTAATTTCTGGTACTTTTGCTGCACAAAGAAAAAAAAACATAGAAAAGTGGTTATACATGTGAACAACATTCTTTAGCATATAAATAAACCACTTCATCAAAACCTTTTTCTACAAGAATAAACACTAATTTTCCCGACAGTGACCTTGAAAAGTGGCTGCTCCAGGCTGCTGAACAGAGAGTTACTGCAAGACGAAATCTGCACTGGAGAACTGTGCTGGTCATCACAGAAACACCACACCACTCCACCAGGCAGCTCACTGGTGAGGAGAATTGTAGTTCTACCAACCTACCTCCACATCTGTCTCTCTCTTACAGATTTTTTTTTTCTATTCCTTTACGCTCTCTCCCTTAGTGGGGCTAATAAACGGCTGGTGTCAAAAGCATTGTCAGTCCATTCTTTGCTTATTTGGGTTCATCTGGCCTGGTGGGGCAGACGAGAAGCGGAGGTGAAGGGGGTGGTTGTGCTGAGAGTAGCTTCATTCTGGGAGGTAGTGACAGTGAGCAAGAGGTGGGGAGAGAAAAGAAAGTGTTTGGAGGCAGAGGAGGAGGATTATGGGTGCAGCTCAGCTTCGAGGAGGAGGACCAGCGGGACCCATCGGCCCATCACTGCTGCTTTATTGATTTCTACACAGCATGCTCTTTGTCAAAAATCAGATACAGTGCAAGCACCCTGGACCTCCTCACCTTTTAACAGCACACAAAGAGCCTTTTACGGACTCAAAAGAGCTTCTGGGGTGCGTGCAGTGGTGTGCGATCGTACGCCGTGCTCTTTGTGTGAGGGTCAGAGGGCGCCATGATGGACCAGGAGTCCAGATGGGCTCTACCAAACAGTGCCTGTTACTGTACTCTTATTGAGACAAATATGTTTTCTTTCTTGCCTTCTCTCATCCGTGGCTCTGTAGTGTCAGCGTTGCATGTTGGATATTTACGCTGGACACCTTATGAGCAAATTATCAAACATGCAAGTTTCAAAGTGAAAAGAAACTGAACACATACTTAGAAAGTCTGAAGTCAGTAAGTTACCCATGAAAAGTAAAGCTCCATTTATCAAAACAGCTGTGTAAAATATAAATAAAACCAGAATGCAAGGATTTGCACATCTCATAAACCCAAATTTTATTCACAGTGCAACATCCTGAAATGTGAGGTCTTTTCCAATTTGATGGCAGCAGCACATCTCAGAATCACTGGGACAGAGGTAATAAAAGCTGTAAAAGTAAGTGGTACAAGCAAGAAACAGCCAGAGGAGCATTTTACAGCTAATTAGATGAATTAGCAACAGGTCTGTAAGAAGAAGAGAAGAAGAAAGATGGGCATCAATTCAGGCTGCGAAAAACAGTGTAATAACTTCAGAAAAATGCCCTTTGAATATCTCAATTTGGCCAGAAGGCCAACATCTACATTTGAAACAAAATGTTTAAACTTGGCTCTGGAGAAAATCTCTGTGCAGAAAGGTTGAGGCCAAAAGTCAATATTGGATGATTATGATCTTCTGGGCCATCAGCCGGCACTGCATAATGCAGGTCAAAGCTCTATCACGCAAGTAAGATTTATTTTTAAGGGCTAAAACTCATAAAATCGAGTGAGGAAAATAGAAAACTCCTCCGTGGTCAGACAAATCAAAACACAAATTCAATGAGGAGTAAACGTTGTTGTGTTGCCCCTAGAAGAGTCTACAATCATCCGGTCTGTTATCAGTGCACATTTCATAATCTTGGACCTCTGTTGGCATTTGAATGCATTAGTGCATATCTGATGGGAGGATAACACGTCTGGAAGGGAACCATCAACTCAAAAAAGTTTTAGAACAAATCAATGTCACATGTTGACCAGCAACACTGACCAATAAGCACCTTAATGTAGTTTGTTAGAGGCAGATAGGTAGTTATATTAGATTTCTTGTAAACCTGTCTTTAAATGTAAGGGATCCTGGACCTCCTTTGGTCCGGTGGGTCGGCCTTCAGCGACCGGTGGGGAATTTCTCTTATTTTTAAATCCACAACTTGACAGGTATGGTCAAGCACAGCTCAGAGGTCCGAATTCCCAGCTTACTGGAACGCACCATTAGCTTCCAGATACTGTTGCTAAAGAACAAGGGAGGTTTTTCAGTGATGAGCACTTGTGAGACCAAATGTTCAGAAGAAATATGATACTTTCTAAAATATGAATTGGACATATTTTCTGTCCTGCATTGTGAATAAAACTGAGATTATGATTCATTGCAAATCATTGCAATGATTTTTTTTTTTCATTTACACAACAAAGTTTTTTGAATTAATCCTGTAGAATAAACTATGCAGCATCTCAGGGGAAGAAGTGGCGCTAATGGGTCTGCAATAGATCCTCACTGGTCTCTGTGATCGACAAAGCTGTAGTTAAGAACAGGTGAACTCCTGGGAATGGGGCCTGAAGCAGGTGAAGGTTCACCGTCCAACGTCTACACTTCACTGTACCCGGCGCGCTTGACACAGGAAAAATATTATGCAGCAGCCTGACTCCCATCGAATCCCAGTGATTCATTGTCCAATTTTAAACTGCCAAGCTGTTAAATTGCATCAGGTCTGCCAAAATTCATTCCAGGACTACGGAGGAGATATGAAAAATTAAATGTCATCGCGGCTACAGTGGAAAACTTTTACCTCTCCTCCTAGCAGGGGCAAGAATATACTGGATTCTGTTATGATCGATGGCCACGCGGGACTACGCTTAACCTACTTAGTGATGTCATGTTAGGCTGCGCTGCCTGTTTACTCTCAGCGCCATGACAGGGAGGCATAAACTTTATCAGCCTCTGACATCAGCCCACACTGGCTCCCTCCGTCTTCTTCTTTCTTCTTCATCTCCATCTTTATTTTGATTCCCAGAGGCATAGTTCTATTTTCTTCACCTCATCAGCTTCCATGCGCTCATCAATGTGAAACCTAGTTTGAAATGTCAAATGACTATTTTAAAGACAGGGAGAGAGAAAGAGAGAGGGAGGGTGGGGGCGTTTGAGTTCATGTACGACTTAACAACAGCTTAATATGTAAGAGTGGGTGAAGATGAAGCAGATCCACAGAACATATGTACACACCTGTCACTTGTCAAGACTTTTCTATATGTCGCTAACTGTATTTATGACTCTTCATCAAGTCTTCCATCAACTGACTTTGTTTTTTCTTGAATTATTTGACTATTTACGTAGAGCGTGAGAAGTACAATCAGTGTTACCATAGCGGCAGTGACAGCTGCAGTTATTGGTCAATGTGGCATTAGCATCAAGAATTCCTACATTGCGCCAGCAGCAATGTTTTGACTTGATTTGACTAGACTGGTTTGCACGGCTATCACTTCTGGAAACATTAACTGATGTTTGTGGCTTTTATGCGCCTTAAATAATCATATGCAAGCATTAATTACATGGATTTTATTTGGGCTGTCAATAATCTCTCTGGACTGTAATCTTTACTTATAAGACAGAATGACTGCACAACATACAGCACTGTTCAAATTCAAAAATATTTTATTGATCGCAAAGGGAAATCAATTAAGTGTACTTTCATCTCAAGTGAAGAAGTGTAAAAGGCTTAAAATAAATTCATCTTTCACTAGCTGAATTTTAGTTAACCATTCAGTTTTGCAAATTCAGCTTTCTGAATCTGAGGTTTTTGAAAGTTTCACTTCCTCTAAGTTGTATTTGCTCTCACTTTTAACAAATGTTTTTTTTTAATATTGTTTGTTAAAGGTTTTTTGTGTGCTTTGTACATACATTTTAAAATAGTGTTCTCTATCAATTTATGAAGTTTCATTAGCTTTATTAAATCAGGGTTGTCTCTCACACCAAAGTAGACAAGGCTTACTTTTTATTGCTTAAGGCTTAACTTTTATTTCAATTTCTTGCCGTGATTCTTATCGTTCCTTCTGGTCTTTAAGAAAGTACAAAAAAATGTTTAACCCTTTTTAGCATAACCATTTGTTAGTTTTTCACCTTCTTTCTTAAGACAATCCAGTTATTTCTCTTGTAACAGCTGCTTTTACCCGACCTGATGAGGAATCCACATTTATGATTGCCACACAATAAACAGTAGAGCTGTTCCCCTCCTCCACTCGGCCCCACTTTTCCTCCTCCTGCTGCTTTACGCACTGCGAAGCAGCAATATTTATTATTACGAATATCATTTGTATTAATCATCAGGATAAATGACTGGTTTGGCTATCTGAATGCCTCATTTAGAGAAACTTGGCTCCCATGTCATGGTTATAAATTACGAGAAGGCTTGTGTTTCACCTGAGGCTCTTACTCCTCCTCCTCCTCTTCTTCTCCTCAACTGCATATACACACTCCTCAGCTGTTACTGTGTTTCAGGTGTTGGATCTGCTGACAGTGGTGGCGTCATGCTAGTGCAGCTGATATTAATACATGTCAAAGAACAGGGGGCAAGTGCACAGGTGCACCATGTTTTCATATTCACATTGTTGTCTACAGCACACCCTGTGCTCTAATTTCTAATTTTACAGTAATGGCACTATGAAAATTCACACTCCAGTGAAATGTTACTCAACCAAACATCAGGTTGGATATTTTATGAGGTTTTTAACAGATAAGTTTTTGACAAACAGAGACTGTCTGGTTTTGCGGGATATGTGATGAAGGTTGGTGACACCGAATGACAACATGAACCAGCCTTTTTACAACTGTCTTAGGCTTGAACTACACAGGCATCTTGGTAGTGGAGAAACTGAATGAAAAATATATCTTATTCAATAACTGATGTAGGCCAGGGTGTTTGGGCTCTCCCTTAGAGAGAGAAGCTCAGTCATCTGGGAGGGAATCAGAGTAGAGCCGCTGCTCCTTCATGTCGAGAGGAGCCAGTTGAGACTCAGGCATCTGATCAGGATGCCTCCTGGTCGCCTCTCTGGTGAGAAGTTACAGGCACGACCAACCAGGAGGAGGCCCAGAGGAAGACCCAGGACACGCTGGAGGTACTATGTTTCTCAGCTGGCCTAGGAAAGCCTTGGGATTCCCCCCGGAGGAGCAGGAACAAGTGGCTGGGGAGAGCAAAATGTGGGCCTCCCTTCTTAGGCTGCTACCCCGCAGCCTGACCCCGGATAAACGGAAGAAGATGAATGGATGGATGGATGGATGGATGGATGGATGGATGGATGGATGGATGGATGCATATACATACACACACTCACATGCATGATAAACGCAATACAATAGAATACAATGTTAGCTAGCTTGGTTAGCTAACCAAGCTAGCTAACATGTCATTTGATTATTTTGAATCAAATGACAAAAGTAGCATAAAAACATATTGATTTAAACACGGGTCCTAAAAGACCCACTCATGGAAGAATGTATATTCAATATGTCATGGATCAGAGGGTTAAAATACTGTTGCATATCAGAGAAAGAAAAGACTATCTGACATATTAAAACAATTCACATCTAAATCCATATGGTCAAAAAAACAAGAAAGATAGATAGCAAAAAAGAAGGAAAGAGCAGTTTAAGCTAACTTTTGATTCCTTGCCTTCTTATTCTAGTTAGTGTTTCTTCTATAGGGATTTTGATTATATCTAATGTATTTGAATCTTAAATCTCTTTCAAGTTAATAAAAAAAATATTTTTAAAAGCATAATAGAAGAAAGCCAGAACTTTGATCAAGAAAATATAAAGATTCTTACTTTAAGAAAAATATATAAAAATGCTAAAAGGCTTTACAGTAAAAAAAAAAGATAATGTTCCAGATACAGTTTTCTGACAGACTCTCTTCACTACATACACATAGTAATAGAGTATCTCTTTCTTGTAGGAAAATCTAGTGAAGGCACACACACACCCTCCCACATACACACAACTGAAAGACGGATACATAACACAGAAATGTTCACAGGAGGACTTGTTTTTTAATGTGTGTACCCTCTTCCCCTTCCTCTCTGCTCCATATTCACATGCGATTAAATTATTCAGTGGTACAAACTACAATTATGCTTTATTAAAAATTATTAAAAAATTCTCACCAGGCTCCGCAGATGTGAAAGAATTTATTGCCTGCTTGTTTTTCTAATTTGCATCATTGATTCTGGTGGTGTTTGAAAAGCAATGAAGGTCTTTACAACTTTTCTGTCTCTCCTCAGTGAGACGACATGCACCAGAACACCAGGAGTGCTGGACCAGGAGGGCTGGACCAGGCTGGCTGGACCAGGGCACCATTCTCTACCGTCAGTAGACGCATTAGCGTCTGACTTTATTTATGTGTTTATCTGCTTTACTAGGTGCGGTTATGTGTTGCCAAACTATTTCTCCGTAGATCTTCATTTTTGTAAGTGGACGTCAAAAAATACATAAATAAAAATAGCAGACTCATAAAAAGGTAAAGTAAGTCCCTCAACGCTGACCGCAACAACATCACCAATAGAACAGTAATTAAAGTTACGGTGACGTTAAAAAAACATAGGATCAAGCTGTTTTCCGACGTTCTGCTGAAAGATCGTATTTCCATGTATTAAATATAAATGCAGAATTTACACTTCAAAGTTGGGCCAATTACATGAGCCATTAGTTATACTTGTAACAGCAGATCCCTATGGCCACCGTATGAATGATTTAACAGTGGTTTGTAAACTACATTAAATTTGCTTTCAAAGCAGCCATTGCCTCAATTTACTGAAAACACGAGGGATCGTATGAGTCAGCCTGGCAGAGGTGTGGAATGACACGGAAAGAGTTCGATAGACAGAGGGTTGGGGAAGAAGAGGGTGTGGGTTGGGGGTGGGGGTGGGGGTTGTCCCACTCCCTCTTATTGCGTCTTGAATCTTGAGCAATGACTGGCTACTTTAGCAATTAAAATCCGGGGCAAAGACACAGCAGCTTGCTTTGGCCCGGAGACTGGCCCATTCATCATCCCAACTGCCATAAAATAGCACTAGATGGATTCTTTGATTTTAGCTTTGGAAGAACATAAATCAAAATCTAAACCATGGCCTGTCACAAGTATCACCAGAATTATCCATTTGAGAGGGGAGAGAAGAGCTGGAGGAGCGGTGGAGGGAGGGAAGAAGGGAGACACAGCGGGGTTTAGTCTCATTGTTTCTCCGCCTTTTCACAGACAAACCCTCACACCTACCCACTCTCCCCCGGCGTGACACCCCGGTTAATCTATAAGTGCCTCTTAATGAGACTTCTTCTACTTCAGCGCTGGCATTCATTGAGAGTTACAGAGAGTAAACGTCGCCTGGAAGCCTGTGACGTTTAAGTTGCAGACTGGAAAAGTAGATTGTGATATGTAATAGTACAGGTGAAATTATGAAATTATGTGTTCATGTATCACCAGGTTCACCTTTCCCTAAAATGTTTCTGAACATATAGAACTCCCGTTAAGTTATGTTGTCAGGTAGTGGTGTGTGAGGTGGTGAGGCAGACGCCAGGAGATCCAGGTAAGATGTTGAATGACGGTGATTTAAT
>CAEFZY010026678.1:0-30904 GCA_903066815.1 Brachyrhaphis roseni
CATTAAAATTGAGCTTACCTGCAAATCTCTGCATCAGATCAACCTACATAAAAATAAAAACAAAACAAAACAAAAAAACATTTGAGTTTAGGAAATGCACAGAGGAACTGACCTAATGTCTTGGCACTCTTTTCTCTTATCACAGAGGACAGGTACAAAAATTCTGCTTACTCTAAGAAGTAAAAGCTGTGAGCTTCTTCGAACAGAAGGAGATGGAGGTGTTCGTTGAGCGAATTCCATTTCCAAGTAAAGCTCTCACACACAGGGCTGCTAACTTGTTAATGTGCACCTTTGAAATTTATATTTCAAATAAGACTTGATTAGATCACAACTCAAAAATATATAATACATCAGCGACAGATTATGCATGTTTAGATTCATCTATCAGAAATGCAGTCATTTAGATTTTATCATTAACATGCAGTACATTAGTCCAGCTGTGGAGATACTGTCTATATTGGCAGACTGTGAAAGATCTCTTAGAGACACTGTAGTCCATCAATGCTCTTGGGTCTTGTCACACAAATGTGATGGACTCTTTCATACGTCACATGTATATATCAAAATATCAAAGAGCAAACTTAAATGATGTTCTGTCTGCAACATCTGTATCTTACATTTTTAATTTGGTCAGCAGATGGATGCCCAGATTGGTGATTTGTGATGCTACATAATTCATCGTGTGGGGACCAAGCATATGTTGCAAGGAGCAATGGTCTGTAAATTTTTTTTTTTTTTTTACAAGAAGGGTCAACAGAAAACAAAACATCGGGCCTTAGATCGCATCATTAGTTACAAGGAGAAAGCCTGTCACAAACAGAAGAAGTAGATAAGAAGTAGAAATAAATATAAAAGCTATTTGTAATTTTTGGGATGTTTTGGTAATATCCAGAACAAAACTCCCATCAAGAATATTAACTTCATTTTTATATCTTTGAGCACATAAAATCAGAAAGTCAAACGCAAGCCTGATGATAACATTTGGATCACAGTGTGTCATATTCTTTAGATCACGTCCAGTAAATCTCAACGTATGAAGGGAAAAGCATCTCTCAGCGTAAATAACGTTTATTGATTTATTCCACATGTTGCTGTAGGTTTTAGAGACAATTAATTTATGCTTCCAACAAGTGTAAGCTCCTCCGATGTAGGAAAACATTTGATTATGGACAAGAGGTTGAATATTAAGCAAAGGCAACTTACATATTTTTTCCCCCTTACATCGAAACCATTAGGTAAGAGAGCATAACGAAGACCGAGAAACACAACAGATAGGTCGGGGATACATTTGTGGAGAATTTTAAGGCAGAATTAAGTTCTAATACAATATCTCAGGGTTTAGACATCTCACAGAGCACTGTCTAATCCATCATCTGGAAATGGAAAGAGAATAGCACAACTGCAACCACTTAAACTGACCAGGAAAGGAGTGCATCAATCAAAAGAGCAGCCAAGAGGGACATTTTAACTCTGTATGAGCTACAGAGATCCACAGGTCAGGCCCAAGAATCTACTGACAGGACAACTGCTACGCACCCCAAAAACGGAAAATGTTGACTAAAATACAAGACGCTATATATGTGTGGCTGAAGAACAACACCACACGTGAACACACAATTTTCTTTAGAATGGGCAAGAAAGCTGTGCAGAATTGTTGGGAATATGGATGGAGCTAAATGCAAATCGATTCTGAAAGAAATCCAATTACCACCTGGGAAAGTCTTGAAACAGAGATGGAGCTTTACCTTCTATCAGAACAACGACCCTAAACATGCCAATAGAGATAAAAAAATATATAAACACATTTACATAAGAAAGCAATATAACAATTTGAAGTTTGTGGCTTGCAGCATGAATGATTTTGCAACTGTTTGTCTTTTGATTAAAGTGTAAACTACTAAAACTTCTCATAAAAAGCCTTTACCTTAACTGTGGTGATTTTTATTGCAATTTTGGATGACTCTAGAGGAGATACAACATGCAACTGATTGCATTAATCGCAACTAAACACATACATCTCTACTCTCTTTACACATGTTGCATCAGTGTTGTTTTGTGCTGCAACATTTACCTGTTCTCTCAGTCATTCTCACACCTCTGATTATCTATCGCTGCCTTTCACACAGGTGAGTCTCAGCAACATAACACAACTGTTGGAAGTTGATAGAGTAACACACCTGCCAACATAAAATTACCTTCACAGTTGGGATTGTGCAGCAAGAAGAGAACAAACACTGCAGCAATGAATGACGTGCTCAAGGGCACCTTTGTTTGATTGACATTCACCTTGTGTTACAATGCTGAAGCAGACTGAGAATCAAACATGGATGGAGGAGATGAGGAAAGACTGATTAAAAACACATGTTGTCTGTGAATCAGACAGATGCAAAAACTGTAAATCTATAAATTGGACATTCATTACCTGCAATTTGGCATAATTCTTGATCACTTCTAACAAGATTTGAGGCACTGGAGAAAAAGCATGTTCTTTCCCAGCAACAGTAAAAGAGGATGTCTCTTCCTTTCTCCACAAAAGTATCTACATATCGCTATCTTTCAAAGGACTCTGATTGATAAAACACATTTATGATTCTTTTATCCTCCCAAACATAAACAGAATTTTTCCATCTATTCTTACCCCAACTCTTACACCTCCGGCTGTCTAAAACTTTTATTGGTTTTCTAAAACTCTGAAACTAAACAACCAACTAAATCATGATTTTCTAACTCTTCAGCAGATGTTCCCAGTTGAGCCCTCGGGCTGCAAGCCTTGTTTAGTTTGCTTTATGTGCATTTCTCTACTAACAGAGGAGGAAAACAGCAGATGTGCGACTCCCATCTTTACTACTTAGAGAAATCTAAAAATAAATTAGATTTTTTTCTATTAAGACTGGAACACATTTTATATGAAAGGTGTTGTGTGCAGAATATTATCCGTAACCCTTGATATTGTCTGACATTTATGGTAATGCACATACATTCTTTCTGAGTTAGAAGAGTCAGTGTGGTGTGTTTCCATTTATAAACATTTGCATTAGATTAAGGTCACGGTTTTGACTTGGTAATTCTTTAACATTAACTTTAGTCTTCTTAAGACATTATTTTCTGGAACGAGTTGTGTGCTTTGAACTTTTGGCTTGCTGCATGACCCACATTCTCTGTGGAAAAATTTCATGGACAAATGCCTAGGCTTCTTTTAGAATCTGCTGAAATAATTAATAATTTATTGCTCTACAGGCAAAGTACAGCGTTTTTCTAATGGAGGATGTTTTTTTTTTACATTAATATGAGCTATTGTGTTGAAAGTACTTAAGGTTGCAGTGTGACCTCTAACGTAAAGCGGGAGAAGGCATAGGAGCTGGACTTTTTTCACAAATTTTCTGTCTCAAACCATACTGTCACGACATTGTGACAATTTCAACAAATATGTAAAAAATATGTTTTTTATAAAAGTTACATACTGCATCTTTAACTAAAATATAACAAGGATCACTAATAGTCTCATAAGGATGAGAAGACTTTAGCCAACTCAGTATTGGATGTTCTTCAGAACCAAAGAGACTCAAAGTAAAGATTAAACCAGGATGAATAATACATTTATATTCATCAAGGTACTAGTAAATGTCTCTTAGGAAGTTGTAGTTATATAGGATGCATATGTGCAATTTTTTGTTAACATGCTATGCTAACTTCATACATAAAACTAGTTCTGGTTCCCACCTTGTTTCTGTTTTCTCCAAAGTGGCGAGACTTCTCTGTGAAAGTTTCATTTCTTCATGTTTTGACTAACTTGAGGCAGGCAACTTAAAAGGTAAATAAGTTTGAGAGTAGAAGTGAAATCTTCAACTGGATGAAGATCAGAGTCTGAGCAACACCCTCTCTTTCTTCTCCTCCTTCTTTCACCGTGTCTCTTGAGCTCTAGGCCTCATGTGTTTTAACCTACAAGCCAGCCCTCCCGGTCTTATGAAAAATGCATTAGCCATGCTACACTTGATACTGTAGAGCCTCTGAGCACTCTCATGGCACCAGTACATCTTGCTGTAGGCAAGTTCATCTCCCACAAAACCAATTGGGGCACAGTGGGACAGACAGAAGCTATCTTTGGCTTGGCACAACCACACTCTGCTGTCTGAGTCGATTGTAATAAGAAAAGTAGCTCAAAATTGAAGCCATAGATCTGTGAAAAGGGGTATATCTGTAAGCAGCCATGGCTGACTTTTCTATACTTATGGTTTTCAACTTTGGTCAAATACACTGCCATTGATATAAAATGTGAAACTATTTTGACAAAGAGGTGATGTCTGTTTTTATTGCCAACTTTTTGTTGCACTACTTTAAGCATATTAGCTGTGCTGTCACTGCTATATACATATAGACAGGTGTAAATATACTTTTAATCTAATGTTGTGTATTTTGATACAGTTTCTACTGTTTTCAGATCTGAGCCAGCAGGCTTTTTCCTTACATAAAAGAAAGAAATGCTGTTTATCCACCAGCCATCCTGTCCAAGAGCATTCATGGCAGGTCAAAATAACAGCCTAAGTTGTATGTAATTACTGGATTTAGTGTGTGGTTAAGCAACTATGATTCTGAAAACTGCATTACAAATGGTGGCATTTAAGGAATATTCTCTGCCATTAATAACTGTCTCAAAAGCTTTATCAGGGCTTCTTGGGTGATTTTCACAACTGTTGTCCAGCTAGCTGCTGGGCTGGATGAAGTTTTGTTTCTTGCGGAGTTCTATACTATCTTGTTACAGAAATAATCATGATAAAAGAAAATATAACTTTTGTTACAACTAGAGGGACTATTTGCTGAATCTCAACTGTATTCTTTTGGATAGTTATGTCCGTAATGTTACAGTCTCTAACCTGAGAAGTATGCTAGATGTATATTGAAGTCCCTGTTTAATACTGTTTAACTTATTTACATCCTGTAATCTATTCAGTCTGTCCCATCACTTAAAAAACATATATTCACTTTTGAAATACTGTTCTTCCAGTGAATAACTTGGTTAATAAACTCTGAAAGGTCAATACTGTCAGGTCCCCTGTCGAGTGGCTGATTCATTGTGTCGTCATTTGTCTCTTCGATTGTGAGGCTAATGGTAGCTGAATGACCAATGTGTGACATCATCATGCAGTGTTGTAGGTAAGAGTGGGCTTATATTGTTCCACACAGAAATGTGTTTGGCTTTAGAAAGCCAAAGACATTGTGTGTGATCTATAAGTAGATATGATTGTCATCTGTCTTGTTTAAAGTTTAGACACTCACAACTTATAACGCAGTTAGTAAAATGACTATAGACTACCTACCTTTAAACATTTAATGTCAAAAGTTGTTACATTTTTATCTGTGCTCTTTTCTTCTATTACAGAAATAAATTTGTCTCTACTAGAAAAGGAAAAAAAATATATTTGGTTCTACTCCTTTCCCTTAAGTCATCAGGCAGCTTCACTTTTCGTTGTTGGACCTGGATTAGTTTTCTTACAATACATGTGTAAAATGCTAAGAGTGGCTGTTCTAATCAAATAGTACATGGCACAAAGAACATAAACATGACAGGTTAGAATCACAGTTTCATCCTCCCACAACTACAAAGACTTTGAAGAAATACTGAAGTGAACTCTTTGTCTCTTTGTTGTTCTCTGCCTTTTAATGAGCTTGATAATATTTTATTTCATGATCAAAATCCAGTGAAATAATAAATTACCCTATATTCTAACCCATGTTTTGCATATTACATTATTACATGCAGCCTCTTAGTCTCAGTGAAATGACCAAAAGACTTCATAATGACAGTGTTCAGTGAGCTATTCTCCTCCATTTCCATGCTCTCGCTCTCCTATGGGAAGTTTCTACAGAAAAGATGCCGGAAATTAGAACAAAACCAAGAAGGATTGCTGGGCAGTGCATTGTGCATGCATTATGATGTGGTGGTCTGTTGCCTGGCTCCCACGGCATAGGTTGTTATAATTAAAAGTAACAGAAGCTTATTTCTTAAAATGCTTCAACAAGTTAAATTTGTGTCATGTTCTCAACTTTTAATCCATTTCATCTGAGCAGCAATCTTTATACAAGTTTAAATAAGGCCTGTGGAACAATTGTGAGTGAAACAATTATAAGATCTGTTAAATACGACCAATATTAAATAAATTAATAAGACAACTAAGAAGTTGGCATCATAGCCTGTTTATGTTGGTTCTCTATTGAGTTTTTAGTGTAATATTGGCATCCAATAAACACATGAGTGACCTATCTTACTGCTTTTAAGCAATCTGGACTACCATTTGACTGAAACTTTAAACCAAAGACAAGGAATCCATATGCTTACAGTTGAGAGCATTCCCATGATAACACCGTGGGCCTGATCTTTTAAAGGTTTGCGTGTATAAAAAGCACTACCAACTTGATATTTTGTGCAAACCTAATCTTGAAGTAATACTGAAACAGAATTGCGTTAGTACAATGAGAACAGCCGGCAGAATAAACTTAGCGTGTCTTCCTCCATTAATATGGAAAGCGTATGCTGATCATCAGAAAGCACTAAATACTGGAAGGACGACATCCAGATGTAATGACTTACCACTCTCAATGCAATTCACTAAACCCGATTGCTGGGTGCTTTTATTAGCATCTATACTTGGCATGTTCGAAAAGCAGGTGTAAACTAACATGCAAAAATATGTGCGGTCACTATGGCAGAGATACTATGACAAACTTGGACTATTTAAATAATATAATATAAAAAATAATCAAAAATGGATTAGAAGTAGCCTCAAGCAATGCTGATTTTTGAGCCGCAGGATTAACAAATAATGTACCATCACTTTATGGCAGCATACTGTTAGGTCTTAATGCTATGCAGGAGTGCAGGAGTGCATGTAGCCCAGAAAAGGTTATCTTCTGCTGCATGTTCCACAAATTGTGCATGCAAAAAAATAGTAGGACAGATTAAAGCTGCCGGACTGCTGACCATGTTTATCCAATTAAACCAAAAAGAAAACACGACAAACTTAAATACTGTTCAATGTTATTTAGTAAAACTGAACATTAACCGCCAACATGTAGTGAGGTTCTAGAGTTAAGTATATATTTTTGATTGAGCTTTAAATATTTCTTTTGTTCACCACATTGCATACCAATTTAAATTAATTTAGATGAGATTTATTATTATTATTATTATTATAGCAAAATTACTTTCTAATTAATTAGAGAATGACACACAAAAATCCAAATTTTTTGTTTGAGTATTGCAACAGTGGTCTGCACCACTGTTAATCAATTACACTGCAAATCTTTGTAGACTACATGCAACATACCCACTTACTGTACATGCGATATTTTTTTTTTCCTCACATAATTTACCGCTCCGTATTTGGAATCTTTGTGGCTCAGGCCCTATATCTGAATTAGTAAATGCCTCTGATGACTTAAGACAGAAGTATTATTACATGATCGATGAATAAGTATTGTTTCTGGCTGTCAAGTGGTGCTCATTAGAATCCAACTGCTCTCTTGCCCGAGGGAAGGATTCAGCTGAAACTACCTGCAATGTTTTTATGCTCTGTACTGTGTGAACCACTTTGATAGCTCTGTTGCTGTTGTCTGATGTAATTTATAGGCCTATATTTCTGCATGTTAATATGACACAGTGAGACAGATTAACAGCCCAGCTGAAAGCTGACACAGTGGCTAAGAGCCATTGATTTACTAGAAATAATTGAAACTGAAACCAGAAGAGAAGAGCAAAGTAAGAGTAAACCTCTCTGGTCTTAACCTCCCAAGACCTCCCATCCTCTGCTCAAAGGCATACAAGCACAGGAGGAACTGTCTTAAAAAAGATTCACTGCTTTTAAATTTAAAGGGTGAATCCAAAAGAAAAAAAAAAATCTATAATCATAATCAAAAGACTACCACTTAGATATCCTGTAGTTGGTTTCAGGTCATGGTTGTGTATTTTCAGCTTTTGGAAACAGAAGATATGTTAATTGTAAATTCTTATTAATATTCTATGACAAATTATAAAATAAAGCTACACTTGGTGATTTCTCCAATTTGTTATTTAGACGTTTACTATTGTAAAGCTAATTTCTCCATTTTCTAGTATGTCTTTAAATGGCTTTAGTTATTTGCAGCAGACAAAAAGAACAAGATACAGCTCACAGGAACAACTTGTTTACACCCCTTCCAGATTCAGAATATTTTTTTAATAATTTTGGGCTTAGCTATATGTGTTAATATGGTTATTCATGTCTAAATTTATTTTTGTAAAAATAAAATTCCATTAAATCAAAATTACCATTAGCCAAAAAAATAAAAAGGATTGAACAAAAAACTAACAGCAAAGAAACTCCCAGCAGGTCAGGGTCTATTTTACTACAAATGTTGTATTTATTGAGAGTCTATATCTCTTAAGGCCACAGGGAAAAAAAAGTGTCTTTGTCATGCTGTTAAGCACGATGAGGCTGATTTTGTTGAAGGACACACAGTGGGGAAAGTAAATATTTGAAGGTATGCTGATTTTGTAGGTTAGCTCAAATAAGAAGCAAATTCAACATTTTTATAACATTTTCATTTTATTGAAGATCATTTTTGATTCAGAATATAAGCCAAAGGTACAGTTAAAAGTTGATTTGCACACCGTGGACTGAAATAACCTCTTACTAAGAAGACTGACTTTCGACCTCTGTAGGTCAATCAAACAATCAATGACCAATACTCCTGACATAACCTGGTCATAGGCACCACTAAGGTCAGCACCTGTCAACAGAATCAATTTCATCTCTACCATGATCTACAGGACCAGAGAGCTGTTTGAGAACTTCAGAGAGAAGACAAGAGATCTGTGCAAGACTGGAAGGAACTGTAAGACCATCAGTAAAAAATGTTGTGTGATTATTATCAAAAAGATTACCGTACTCACATTTGCCATCAGCCTAGAGCTTTACACAAGATCTTGCCTTACTGGGTAAGTACAACCACAACAAAAAGATCTGTCCACAATTAAGCAGTAGGAGCTTGTTAATTATCGGAAGGCATTTGGACCCAGTTCAGCAGTAACACCAGTGGTAAGGCTGTGTTCAGTCATTGTTCTTATGCATTTTTAATTTCAAAATTCCAGATTTTTCCTCACTAATATTTCTGCATTGTTTTCCTGCAGTTTTTATAGGATTGTGAAGAACATTTGAGTTCTTCAAATATTCACCATGAACTGTTTAATAAGGCTTTTTTTTTGCACTTTCCACAAATCACAAAGCAAAACACTGCTGACACTGCATTTTTCAGAAAGTGGTGTAGCTCTTTTTCACTCTTACCTTATTAGGACTGGCTTAGAAAAGCTGCTTTTAAAATTCCAGGAAAGCCACAGGGAGAAGAATAGTAATAAAAAATGTGTAAAAACACATTATTAATATAACATTCCATTTTGGAAACATATTCTATGTATTTGACTACAAAATATCACTATGAACTTCCTTAAAAAGTATTGATCCTTTAATATCTGCAGGACCTCCAATAAAAAAACAATGCAATGTTAAAACTGTTTTCAAGTTTTTGGTGCTGATAAAGAACCATTTCACTGCTTTTCTTGCATCTGATCTCTGATAATCTTTGTTTCAAGAACAAAACCTGTTGAATTTTGTCAAGCAAGATACAGAAAAAATATCCTAAATAAAATCCAGATTATTTAAAGCAAAGTTTTTCAATGCCCCTGCCTTTATTTTATTTGCAAGACTTCCAAAATACATAGATTTATTGCTTTGTTTGGCATTTTAGACCCAGTTTAAGAAACCCAGTTATCTAAATTTGCAAACAAAACATCCCTGTCTGATTTTGAATCCATCCATTTTCTGTTCACCCTTGTCCCTAGTGGGGTCGGGAGGTGCTGGTGCCTATTTCCAGCTAACATTCCAGGCGAGAGGCGGGGTCACCCTGGACAGGTCGCCAGTCTGTCGCAGGGCAACACAGAGACTAACAGGACAAACAACCATGCACACACACACTCACACCTAGGGAGAATTTAGAAAGACCAATTAACCTGACAGTCATGTTTTTGGACTGTGGAAGGAAACCGGAGTACAGAGAGAACCCATGCATGCACAGGGAGAACATGCAAACTTCGTGCAGAAAGACCCCGGGGACCCCGGGCCGGGAATCGAACCCAAGACTTTCAGTGCTACCAACTGCTCGACTGTGCAGCCCCTGATTTTGAATGAGGGTAAATTTTTTTAGTAAGTCAAAAACCACAGAACTGATCATCTAAAGTTAAAATCAATGTGCGATATGCCATATGAAAGCTGAATTATGTCAATTAAATATAAATTAGGATTTTGTCCTTCAGAAAGTATTCTTCCTTTTTGTATTAAAAAAAGGAATTCTGGAAAATTAAAAAGAAAAAAAGTGATTTTTCTTTTTCCCATATTTTTTCAGAGTTGGAAAATGGTACAAGAAAACTACATACCTTTAAAAACTGCATGGAAATCTCATGGCCTTCTGCTATAGGTGGTACATGTACAGAAGAAAAGCTCTAAATGATGCAGAGAAGGTTGAAAGTGAAAGCTAGGGTCAAATGAGAGAAAAGCTTAGCATGACCTGAAGAAATCTTCACCTCACTGAGGGGCCAATGGACAGGGTCACTGGTTTACAACCTCCTTTTCTTAGCCAGAAACACCAAGAATCAGTAGTGGATATTTCTCCTGTATGAGAAATACTCAAAATAAATCCTTAAGGCAACATCTAATAAAGAATCCGACTGAGGTCAAGAACAGCTCCCAATGCTAGAAAAAGTCTGTACAAGCAGCTGAAGTTTCAAGCTGCCATGCAGCAGAAAAGGAGCCTACAGAAAAGGTCTTAGCACTTTGCTCTCTAACAAAGGCTCTAACAGCAAGTCTTTAAGATGTTTTTCTACTTGGGGATAAAATACGTATTTCACCAAATGCAGTGCAGTGATTGCTCGGTGTAATCAAAGACATTGGCATGAGCCATATGCCAACTTTCAACAAGTATATTTCAGCAAGTTGAAACATCATGGGACCAGAACAGTGTGTCATTTTATTCGGATAACTTCTCACCATTCATAAACATTGAATAAGCTGTGCTGAAGTGAGCTGACAGAGCAAACAAATTTTCCAGAATTATTGACACTTGGACATAGAAAATAAATGTCAAAAAGCCAGCCTGGTGATGCTTTGTAGCACATTGTTTGACCTCTTATCCTCTATAATAGGATAAGAGTTATGGCTTTGTTCAGCCATACCTCAAAATCTAAACACGCACAAGCTCTGCATTAGACTGGATCTAATGCAGAGCTCATCCCTAGCAAAACACTAAAATAAAAAAAATGCCCCAGAATCAACTGTGGATAACATACATGTTTACCTTATGTTTGAAAAACAACAGCTAGGAAATCATAAAACTTATCACCACTCAGCTTTTCACATTAGGACAGAAAAGAATATTGCATCAGAGAAACAAATCTAACCAAAACAAAACTCCAATATTCTTAAAACCCCAAACCTCTTCTATTCAGTTCTGCCCAGATATTCCCACACTGCTGCCTCAGATCTGAAGGAGCCTGGTCTGATTAAAAGTCCACTATGTCATATTTTTCCTGCTCCTCATCCAGCTTCTTCACATCCAAGAACAAGCACTCTACTTTGTTTCAAATGTATATTATTCATCTCTCACCTCCATCTCTCATGTTTGTACATTTTCTAACAAAGGTGAAATTTAGACACAGCAGGGAAATCACGAACACACCAAAATACAGAGAAGTATCATATGCCGCGAGACTATCATTATGTTAACTCACCAAATCAGACACTTGAAGTTGTTTGAAAAGTTTTTCTCTTCTGCATCCAAACAGGCAGGCTGTGGCTGCATTATGCAAATCCAACAAAGTCCTATCTATGACCCACATGCTGAAGTGGAAACATCGTCATCTCTTTCTATCCTCTTTTGCTCTGTCTCATTCCCCTTCTCTCAGATCCAGCTGCTCATCTGGCAACAGAGCAAAGAAGCAAATGAAGTACTGCAACAGAATGAAGGCTTCACTGGGAGAGTGATAGTAGACAGAAGGAGTGAGACAAGGATTTGGTTTGTGGTTTTAATGACAGTTTTACTCAAACATAGCTCTCTTGTTGGCAGATTAGCAGTGGGAAGTCTGGCTTGAAGTCAACAATATCCAGTTATGCATTGAAATAATGTTTTAAAAATAAAAGAATGTTCTTGTGAGCTTGGATGCAGGCCTAATATTTGTGATCTTTCTTTACAGTCAGCTTAAAAAAAAAGAAACAAATTTGGTCCTTCCTTTGCAGAATTATTTCAGCCCAACTGAGGGGTTTTCAAATATGAATGACCTGCTCAGATACATGTAAAAGGCCACTCTAAAACCTTATTTTTTTCTTAATCATTCAGACATGCATTTGCTGGTGTCACTGTACTGCTGTTGAACCCAAGTGATCTTGAGCTTAAGGTCACAAATTGGTGGAAGGAACCACAAGCTGGAGAGAAAAACTTGTGGTTTCACCAATTACAGAAAAGTGTTAAGGTGCTAATGCAGCAAGGTAGACCCAGGTCAATACAGTGCCACCAACATATTTGACTGTAGATATGGTGTTCTTTTTCTAAAATGCTGCCTTAGTTTTATGTTCAGTGTAACGGGACACAGAACTTAAAATTTTTTTTTAGACTTTTGAGATCCTTTTGAATACTTCATGTGGTCAGGTTCTATTTCTGATACGTCTTTATTCTACTGGTCACACAGTAATCAGTACTTGGTTGCAGTTTGTAAATGATTCAACAAGGAGAGACTGACTTTCTCACATAGTCCCAGGTTGGTTTGGATAGCGTTTTTCTCTTGCATGAAGTCATTTAAAGAGTTTTCTCCCGGAGTATCTATTCAGGATTTTTGTCTGATATATACATGTTGTTGAAGTTTTGAAACATGCAAGTATGACAACAAAGTAAAAACAGAAGAACTCTGTAAATCCTGTAGCTCACCAGCTGATGCCCAATGTAGGAAGTACATTATGTATTTGATAGTAGAATATCCGCAGGTTGCATATATTTTGTTATAAATCACACAAAATCAGACATCAAAACAAAGTTTTTCAGACAAAGTCATAATCCATATTTCCTAACCTAAAGTAGATGAACCCAACGGTGTCAAGTATTTCAATTTCTGTGAACCAGCAAGTGGATGACAGCTCTGAAACCCCGAGTGTGAGAGACAGTGATACCGCATGTCCTTTTCTCTTGTGTTGAGACAAAGTCATGTCTGATGATGTCAGATCATGACAAAAGAACCCTGACCTAAAACATGTACAGCTCATATTTTATTTGGATCACATTTTTCAAGCACAAGCAGCACCCAAAGAGCATCAACTGTAAAAGGATAAACTAAAAAGTCAAAGAAATTAGCAAATATTAGTAAGTTGTTGGATTTTTACAGTCAGGAATAATTTAAAAGATAAGTCCTATAGTAAATCAGTGGCTTATATTCTTGAAAAGAATCGCCACATCATCTCATTTCCAGAACAGAAAGTGGGGAATATGGCAGTGTAGACTGAGTAAAGGTTTTCATCATAACATATAGTAAAGTAAAAGAGGAAAATTGCTCAATGTCATTGTCAGAAGACTGATAGTAACACTGAAAGAGGAATGAACTTGTCTTGGGATAACCACAAGAAGTTTTTACCAAATGCAGCATCCAGACTGGAATCTTTAAACTTTTAGATACAACATGTTATTGTATGATGAACATGAACTAATAATTTAGGCTATTGTCACAGAAGGTAAATTCAGCAAAAATGAATGAGTGCATCAGAAATATGATTAACCGGGCTAAACTCTTGGCCTGAAGATTTTCTGTATGAAGTTTGTGTATTTTCTCTTTGCAGTTGGGCATTCTGTCTCAAAAATACATAGTAAATCTACATTAGCACACAGATACTTCTCCTTTATATCTAATTCATTGATTTCTGTATTTATTTTATAATTTCATACCATACATTAAATTTTGACTCCTTTCTCTGTAAGATCTCTCCCACCTAAAATGAATAAGTCATAACTGAGGAAAGCTTGAAATCACCAGAAATTCTAGACTTGTGACAGGAGTATTCTTCATAATCCTTTCTTTTGGAAATAGATCTGTAGCTTATAAAAAGCCAGAGTGCTTTAGTTGAATAGAGACACTTTAGATGTCAAACCAACCAAAGCTGATCCCGACCCCATGGTGTTAAGACAAGAGAATCACATTATCTCTTCATTTTCTTTAATTTGCACACACATAGAGACACAAGAACTCTTCTCTCTTGCCTTCTGAAACACAGGGGGTTTGAGTCGAAATGAACATTCAGTGCAATATGTCTGCATCCTTACTGAGGCTCTTTTTCTTGACAGTTAATTGAGTTGAGTCAAAATGCACTGAGGTAAAAGGAAATGACTTCAACTGGAACATGTATAACTGGATTAGACTGAATCTGTCTGTAGTGTATTCAGTTATAATTGGCTTATACTGGACTGTATATAATTGAGCTTGTTTACTTTTTCAGTAAAACGCCCTGAATTTGTTCTAAATTGGTGGTGCAGTATATAAGTAAAATGACTACTTGGGATAGAAATGACTAATAAGGAGTAGATTCCCACCGTCCCTGTGTAAAAGGGCTATCATGTCTCAAAAAAATAAAATAAAATAAAACAATAATGTTAAATATAACTGCTTCATGGTGCATAGACGTCACTTGTTCCTCAGACAAGAGGGATTGTCTTTGACAATTGTGGAAGAGCTTTTTGAAGAAATGCTTTTGAAAAGTTTTGTTGAACAAACTAAAATGACGGAATCTGATACTCCTGTGATCCATCAGAGATAAAGCTGTTTGTTCTGAGCAAAACAAAGCTTCAAAAAAATCATCAAATTTCAGGGCCCTTTCTTTTCATCACCCGGGTATTGCTCAACATAAAGTGTTCAGGAGTTACAATTAATAAATCATGTATGTGTATTACAAAACAGTGTGTAAAATGGCTGAGAACATAATTAATGCAAGCATACATCTTCATGTGCTAAAAAAATAAACAACTGGTAGTGTTCCCCCTACCATTACATTAAAAATCAAACAACACAAGCTAGCAAAAAGAAGGCCTCTATAATTTTCTATCACTTACAGGGAAGACAAATTTGCTTGGAAATATTTCCTGACACAACGGATGTACCTGAGCAGATTAAACAATCAGTTAACATCAGCTTGTAATACTTGTGAGTGTCAAAGCGTATAATAGCCAGGCACATAAAAAGCCCAGCTAAGTATAGCAGCTGGTTTTTCAATAGTTTATGTGTTCATCTATGTCTGTAGCAGTCTTCAGTATTTAGTATTCAGAATTTGTATTGAGTATTGAAAAAAAGCAATAATAAGGAAATGTTACTGTGATGTTGAAGGTTGGTTGACGAAAGACCCAAATGCAGAGGCAACGGTAGCTTGTTTATGAAGAATGTTTGAATGAAAACATGATGAAAAAACTTACAAAAACCACAGGGAGCACAAGGAGCCAGATCCAAAACAAAACAAAAAAAAACAGAAATCCAGGGGGGAAATTACAGTAGGGAAATGACAAGAGCTGACAGGAGGAACCAGCAAGGAGTGACTGAGAAATTACTGGGAGGTTGAACGTTGAAACAATGGACCTGGACTGATTAGCTAAATGATTGCAGGTGTGATGAGAAAGAGAAGGCAGACTGAGGAGAGGGAGAGAGAGAAAGTGACACAGCAGGCGAGGGAGAGTACACAGGGGACTGGGAAAAGAATCTAACAGTAAAGCAAACAAAATATAATAAAACTAAAGTAGCTAAGAATAACCACAAGAAATAAACAAGATAAACTAGAATCACTAAGAAAGAAATGAACAATAATAATGAAAATAAAATCAAAATACAAAACAAGCTAAAATTCTAACAGTTACAGAGATATTATTATAATTATAAATACCCTTTTGTTATATTGTTCTGCGGCAGGAATAATTGTTACTTTTGTCTTTTTTAAATTAAAAAATACTATTTATTTTTAATTTTTTTAAATAAAAGGATACCAAATATTTTACTCAGGATTGCAATACTCAGGGCCACCATTCAATACTGTGACAATCACAAACTGACTCATACCTACTTGTTATTGAGTCTATAATTGTTACGAAGGTATTTTTACATCACTTAAAGTGTTTTTCTCTCATGAACCGATAACAAGCAACCTGTTGTCTTTGATAACAAATCATAATACAGTAAGAGCAAATGTTTCCCAAACAAATTAATCACATGTTAATGTTCTCCAAAAAAGCACTGACCCCTCTGGTTCAGAGGAGCATCACACAATTTTTATCAGTTTAAGATTCATGAAACCAGGCAGGAAAAGAGCAGTTATAAGACAGGACGCACCCTGCATGTACACAAAAACACATGTACACCCAGGTGTTCCTCTCCAAACCCATCCACTCAGGAAATCAGAAATGACCTAGTTAGTTCCCATGACAACAAATCCCAACACAAAGGAGCGGTCAGAAGAATGAATCTTTGGCTGCTGCTGAAGTATGTGAGCATAAGAGTGCGCTTAATGAGTGTACCTGAGGGAAAAAAAACAACAGCTTTGTTTCACAGAGCTTCACAAGATCTGGGACTACTATGAGCATAACCTGGTCTTTGTCAATGAACTGAGTAGAAAAACTCCAGGGGAACTGACAACAGACCGCCTTACTGCACAAACTTATTTACAATTAAAGAAAAAGTTTTGTTATTTCTGTAAGTAGAGGCTAAATGAAGCTTACATTCTTTGACTTTCAACTTTCACCTTAAAATGAAGACAAATTTAAGTATGGTGCATATTAGCAACATTGGGCATAATGGGGCAAAAACACACACAAAAAAATGTGCCGCTATTTCTCAAATAGGGCTTTGAAAGTAACTTATGTACAATCATTGAGTGAACTTTATCATAGATTTGTTAAAATACAGTTTTAAATAGCAAAATTTCAACAGGATGTAGTTCACAATTTGATCACTAGATGGCAACAAAGTGTTACTTATACAAGTTTTGGTATTTGAGGGCTCCAGAAACTGCTTGCAGCAAATCTCCAAAATCTGCATGGAGTCATAGTAGAAGTAAGATTTACAGGAAGATTTGGGTTGACAATAGTACAGATTTTACACTGTAATAAAAAAAAAAATGTCTCTGTGCCATAAAAAAAAATTACATCTGAGCTAAAAATGGGTGTGTTCTAATTACTACGTAAACATACATAAATATTTAAATTTCAGGGAAATAAAAAAACGCTTCTTTAAAAGTCATTATTATGCCATTTAAGAACAAGAATCTTTAAATGGAAAGTTTAATGTGATTGAATGCCAGAAAGTAAAAAAAAAGGAAAAAGTTAAATGTTATTTTGTAACAAAAATCAACCTTAAAACTGACTGAAATAATCACTTCCCCACAACAATTGGTTACCATCTTCACATGATAAACCACGATCAAACAATATGTCCTTTTACTGAAATGACTCACCCCAAACAGTGAGACACTTTACTGCTCAAATCAGCAGTCAATGAAAGAATCTCAAGTCCCCTTAGTGACAATACCAGCTGCCCTCTATTCCCAGAGAGTAATGAGGGTGGACCAGAATCTAAAGCAGCCAAATAGTTTCGGTCATTGTTAATTTTCTTTCTTGGACTTGTTCTTTCTTTTCTACAGGTACATTCTAACATATCTTTATTTAAACAATCAGATTACAGGGTGGTTTACTCTCAAATACAATGTGATAATATTCCTTTAGGCTCCACTTGGCCTACTGTAGATGGGCATCTTACAGTATTTTTTTTGTAATTCAAGTGGTAAAATCAAAGAATAACCGAATCAAATAATTCTAATAATCTTACAGCATGTACACCCTATACATGCTGTATACAAGGGTACACAGAGAAAAACAATGGCAGAAACAATGTTCACACTGAATTGAACATGACCAGAGCAATGGTCTAAACATGCAGTGTTAAAAAGCAAAATTACACAATGCATTCCAGCAAAGCAAAGTCTATTTTAGAAGTAACTTCTCACAAATCAGTTGGTTCTAGTCCACTTCCTACTTTTGTTGCCCCTAAGAGATACTGTACCATAAATGAGAGAGATGTCAGACAGGATTTTAGTCTAGGTGCAGAGCTTCTGTGTGAACGTCTGGTTAGGTTAAGCACCTTGATGAAGATCCATCCCTTTTATCCTGTTCTTCCTGCTCATTTCCCCTCTCATTGCCAGTGCACATTCTTTGCTCCTGCTGTAATATTAGACATGCAGAGATGTTTGGGCTCTGTTTTACACATCATTCCTAACAGCAGCTGCAATTATGGGAAGATTTCACGTCTAAAGTAAATGTTTGCACCATTCTTAAGAGTTGATTCATATAAGCGGTCAGTAGAGAAGAGCAGTAGTAGACTAGGGAGGATGAGGGAAGCCTAGTATGGCGGGTGTAAAGATGCTGCTAATTCATGGAAATGTTCCTGAGGAGGGAGAACAGAGGGGAAGGGGGAAGTAGATGCGATCTGATCTTCACAATATCCACAACTTGGTAAAAATGCAACTTAATGTTTGCTGCGGGACTTCTGGTTGTCTGTGTGTATGGAGCACTGAGACAAAAGCAAGCATGTATTTCAGGCAGAACGAAACAATGCGTTCCAGAAAGCAAGCAGAGACAGAGAGCACCTACCTTCATGTTGTATCTGTGCAGGCTTCTCTGATTCTCTTCACACTAACCGAGGAAAAAACAAATCTACGCAGTATTCACTGAAGAAACCCTCTTAAACGCAGGCGGTTCAGATCGGGATCTGCTCGGGATAACAGTGTTCTTTTTGTGTGAACGCGCAGACTGTTACGTCCTCTCCTCCTCATCAAGGAAGCAGCCTCACGTTGAGCCGAAATCCGAACCCGACAAGTAAAGATGCCCGAACCCAAAGCAAAGAATTTAACTGCCGTTTTTCCAGATTCCCCGTCATCGCACTGTGATTTTTTGGGGGGTAAGAATGGTAGGAAAGCAGAGAAAGATGCTCAGAGGATGAGGATGTGAGCAGGTCCCGTCGCTCTTGTTGCCTACGGAAGCCTGCGTGGCCGGGATTTTCTCTCGCCTTTTTTTATTTTTTTAACTTTGCTTTAATTACGTTAATCCACTTCTGAAAACCATGCTTTCAATTAAATAAATCTAAAGCAACTTTAGAACATAAAAGTAATTAATAAAAAAGAAAGATAAATGGAACATTTTGGCCAATATGTAAAATGCTATGTATTTAAATATGCATGTTGAAAACACAAAGCTAACACTGCAAATCTGCGTGAACACACCAACATTACAGGGTGTTTGCAGTTTTCTACTAGCAGGGACATTGAAGCTGGTCACAGTTGAGTTGAAAAACAACTAAATGCATCCTGTAAGAAACCTGTTTAAGGACAGAATGATCATAAATATACAGCCAAATGAAAAGCAGAATTGTTTTAGAAAGTTCAAAGTCTTGACCTAAACCTGACAACTCGACGAAAAAATTGACTCTCAATCTCAATTAGATTGAGAGCTAGCTGAAAATTCAACAGAGAATCTCAATGTAACATGACTGATCTTCAGCTATTTAAAGAGGGAAATTGTTTATAAAGATGCAAAATTAGAAAACCCAAGAATAGCAGCTATAACGTCAGTGAAAGTTGTACAATGAGAAGCAGAACACAAGTGTACAAATTGTGAATGTACACTTGTGTACATTCACAATACTGTACCTATTTCAAACAGACCAGTGGGGGTTTTTTTAGGATAAACAAATAAAATATTTATAATGTATTGTACAAGTTGATGTAAATCAGTTTCATCGCTCCACATCAGTTTTTGAGTAGACAAGTTATGGTCTTCGTCGCCATCTAGTGGTGATGCACAAATACAGCAGACCAGGTTGCAGGCAGTTCAAACCTAACAGAGCATCTCAGCAACAAGACACTTCACCTTTGGTTTATAAAACCATGACGTAAAAGATCAAACAAAAGGTCAGAAATTTTCATCAAACCATTTATTTTTTTCCCCCAACATTTATGAAGCCAGAAGGAAAATTTGATTTTGATTGGATCATCCACAATGTCAAAAACGACGAGCTATTTTCTGATCACCATCACATCAACACAGTGTATACACAGTACCATTTACAGTAACTAAAAACCCGGGTCAGTACAGTCCTTGTTTTTAAATGAAAAATATTCTTTCAAGCATGTCAATTAGGCTGAACTTTTTATTTTCTTAACTATGCCTTTCTTACGTATGATTCAGTGTTTGCACTCACAAAGTGAGTGGAATAATGAAGGACTTCAGACAGTGAGAAATTAACTGATCTGTTATCTGTGGATTTTCCTTTTCTTATGTGACTGCACACTAGAGTAAATTAAAAATCCCTGAAAGGCTACAAACTAACCAGACTTATTAACATAAACAGAGATGTCAAAGCGTTAATAAACCCTATATGCTGTGACGTATCCAGGGGCCTAACATTGTTTTTACTTAGTTTCCTAAACATGTACATCCATCAGTTTCACACATCTTAAGGAATGTTAGTAATAGCTTGGTAAACAAAAGAGCAGTAAATGCAGATTTAACCGACTGCAGCTAAGCAGTCAAATATTACCATTCAAATGCAGATGGAAACATGCAAAGAAAGTGTATGAAGTGTTACATTTCACAGTCCGACGTATCAGACAAACAGATTCAAATTCTTGGTGAAACCAATTGCTTATTGAACACATTCCTGCTACTTCAGATAAAACTTGAATCCAATCATAACATTAATGATACATTTTGAACAAAGTGATTCAAATGATTTCTTTTAGTTTTTTGCAACATTTATGCAGACAGTTGGCTTGTAATTATTAGATGGGCCTTTTGTGATTTAACAAGAACAAGGACTGAAGAGAGAAAAAACCCAGGTAGATAGAGAATTGCTGCTGTGATTTATATGTTGCACAATTACAACTTTAGAACAATTTACTCTCAATTTAATAAATGTTCAATAACTATTCAAAGGCAGGAAAAACACTGTATGTGAGCCACCTGTAGAACGGCCCAATTTCTAAATTGAAAAGACCAGATACAAAAACAAAGAAAGAGGCAGACCAGGCCACAAACACAATGACAAACATCCTCATGCTTCACAGGAAGAAAGAACATAAAATAAAAATCACATGTCAAGCACACACACACACACCCACACACAGCATTTTCAATACTCCAGAGTAATTTTTAACCATCGTTCAAATAAGAGTGGTCTGCAAGATTATCCAAGAAAACGTCTTGAAAAAACAAAACCTCAATGCTGAAGGCTACAGATTGCTTCCATGACTCAGGAAGTTGAATTGTTAACATTATCCAGTGAGCACAGAAGTGGAAATGAAAAATATAGAAGAAAATCAACATTGTACCCCTTTTTCAGTTTCTTATTCAACATTCATGCTTCCCAATGATCATCCCACCCTTACACGAATGATGGTTAAAAACAATACAGAGTGAATAGACATTTAAATAATTTACGATGTATGTACACAATAATCCATCTTATTTTTCAGGAGTTTCCTCGTCTTCTCAGGATGTCAGCACATCTTCTAATCACCCATCTTTACTTTAGAGGTCTGAAGGGGGGAAAAAAAATGCTGTTAGAGGGATCTTATAGCAGCTACAGGTGATAACCAGGAAGTATTGTTTAGGAGTCAGATTTACCTGCAGAATTGCTACAATGACACCAAACAGGCCAATTGCGCTGCCAAAAATTTCCACAATAAGAATCTTCACAAAGAGGCTGGCGTTTTGGGCGTCTGCCAAAGCTGCTCCGCTGCCCACGATGCCCACACAGATCCCACAGAAAAGGTTGGAAAAGCCCACAGTGAGGCCAGCTCCGAACATGGAATAACCTAACCGTGAAGGGGATGAAATAAATCATGGGCTCAATATAAACAGGGGAACTATCATAAAAACTACATGAAATTAGAGGGAGAAAAAGCCTTCCTAAAATAACTGCATTGATCAGGTGCAGTTTTATGTTTAGGGCTCTATTAAAAACACTTTGCTGGTTTCTCCCCTTCTACAGTTCAGTTACTTTGAGCCTGTGTTCTCACCAGCTTGGTAATTTCGTGCTCCGATGGTCTCAGGGGTTGTGCCACTGAAACTCTATAAGATGAGAAGAGACTCTTTTTAGAGACAATAACTTATCTTCATTCTGCTTTTCAACCTTATTTCAGTTCTGTAGTAGTTCACAGCTTTATTCTATGCTTGCATTGTACCCTGTCTAGCACTACTTTTATTCTCTGTACCGTAATTTTACGGGTTTGTTACCTACAAAAGAAATCTTTGTAACAGTTTAAGTTGAAAGTTGAAAGTTTATCCATTACCTCAGCCATGTTGCTAATAACAATTGCCATGATGATCCCATAAATGGCAACAGCTTCACAGAAGATAATGCTGCAAAGTAAAAAGAACAACAAAAGTAACAATGAGACATTAGAAATGAAGGAATTTCATCAATAAATCTAGTGTCTAGATGCACATTACTAAATACATCTAAATGCACTAGATCATCAAAAAATATAATTTCAATAATTCAATTCAAAATGGCGATACTTCCATTTCTGTTAATTTTGATGACAGTGGCATACAAATAATGAAAAACAAAAATGTTTATTTCTTTTGTTGTTGTTTTGGAATGTCATACTATGTAAGACCAATAATAACTGTTACACAATGAGGTTGAGGACTGCTGACTCGACAGTAGTCCAGCAGACGATCATTGACATCCTTGACAAGGAGGTCATACCACAAAATGTGACCGCTAAAGAAGCCGGTGGCTCACAGAGTGCTGTAGCCACGCATAGTAAAGCAAGGTTGAGTACACAGAAAAAAGTGAAATGGAAAGCAGCCACCAAGAAATTTAAGAGGACTTCATGCTTCCCCTCTGCTGAAAAGCTTCATGGAGGTGTTGATTTCATTTTCCAGCAGAACTTCAACTTTAACAGAGCTTTGTGCTGCTGGACTGAAGCAGCAAAACACACCAAAGGAGCCCTGACAAACTTTTCAGAGAATCTATTTTACAAACCTTTTCAATAGGCAGATCTTTCGGCATTAAAGGTTCCCTTTATATTAATCTTTATGTTGTAATATCAGATTTTCTGAAAAAAGACAACTGAGTTTTTATAATTAACTGAAATCCAGGATTGAAATATAATGCATTGTATAAGTTTGACCTTCTGAGTTATATCACTGAAATAAGTTGACTGTTCAATAATAATCTAGTGTAGCAAGATGAGCATGTGCTAGTAGGGTTATTTTTATTTACCTGACCAAATTTTTGGTTTTGATTCTTGGAGCCTTGACTCCTCCACCAATGATGCTTGAACCAGTGATATAGATTCCCCTGCAGATTGAGTCAAAACAAGAATTCAGTTAAAAATTGAAGAAGGAAAAGTGAAAAAGAGTCATAGTCAAAACTTAATTGCTAGCATATATAACTGAAGGTTTCTCTAAATCCAAAATATCTGTAATGATTGTTATGGTCACATAAGCGTACTATTTGTTGGGCCAGCTCTTGACTTTAGTGACTAATTTGTAGCTAAACAGACTGCATGTTATTTTTACCAGTCAGAGGAATACTTGTTTTTCATCCAAAAAAACTGTTTCTTGTAGAAACTGTACTGGTTTTATTTATAACAAACGAGGTTACAGAAAATGTCACTGTGTTTAAATGGCCTGAAAAAACAAGTTGCCAACAGGAAGTCACTTTTAAAATTATTAGGTAAATTTGTTTCATTATATTGATACAAAAATGCCAAACCTTCAACTGCAACTTAGCTTTACGATTAATTTGTGGATTATATCTCCATCAGTTACATCGAGACTGTATTAGATAAAGGACATATTTTACAGTCCAGTGCAGCTTTTCCAAGATCATCTCCGTTTCTCCATAAGTTTTAATATCAAATGCGTGCTTTTTTTTAATCAAATATCATGACCGTTTGCATTTATGAGCTGAGAATTTCTAGACAGTGTAATAAATTATTCAAATGTGCCAAACAGTAAATGTGCAGAGGACTGCAGACCCTTGACTATAGTTTTAATGGTGAGTTGAAGTTTAACAGATCAGTTGCATCAATGTTTATGATTTTATTCATCTTAAGTCAGTTAGTTTGTTATGCCATTTGCAAGATCCATTTTAAAATGATGTAAAACAAACTGAGAAGGTATGATTTCTGATTAAATGTTAATGTGTTCTGGCTTGTATTCCTAAAGTTCCTACGGCTTTAGAAACTTAATATTTATAGCACATTTTAAAAATTCTTGCATTATTGATTATGGGTTTTGGTGGTCATTTTTTTCCACAAATTAATAAAAGATAACATATGAATAAAAACAGTAGGAAATTATATCAAAATTTGTAATAATCTGGATTTGCAAGCGTCAATATTAGGTAGAAAATTTCTATCCAAAGAAAGCTTTACTCTAAACTTTCAACGGTTGGTAACTTTACAGAGGAAAAAAAGTGAATTCTATATGCTATAAATAATTGTGTTTTTAAATGACAGATTTCTGCTACTTTTCTTGTTCTCACCAAGCTGCTCCCACCACAGACAGAGAGATGGCCAAACCGATGCCCAGATTGGCCCACATAAAAGGAGACGTCTCAGTCAGGAACCTGTAGGGAGAAAAGTAGACTTTAAAATAATGATACTTTTGCGAGAAGGCCTCTCGACTTTTAAAGAATAATTTATTCTGTCCTATGAAGCAAAAGACTGCTTGTTTCATTGACTGATTATGATGCATTTCAAAGGAGATCTCAGGCGATCTGCGTGGCACACAAATAATTATTAATTTTGCAAATTGTATACATTTGTGTGCAAAGTAAAAACAGAGCAGTTCACTTTCTAACATAACTAGAGATCAATTGCTCCTAGAACACCAATAATAACCAGTCCTAAAATCCACCTGGTTCTTTGTTGTGCTTTAGGGAAAAAGCTCAAAGCATCCAAATGAAAAGCATAAAAATCGCACCAGTACTCACCATGCCACATCAAAGCGGAATCCAAGGTCAAATATGGTATAACATATACCTGTGAGAGGGAAATAATCATTTTAAACTGTGGCACAGCTTAAGCAAGACATATTCAATCACTGTTTTATTAAAGGTGGTATTTGCTTTGATGGCTCTGTACTAGCTTTCATCTGTTCCAGCTCTAAATATGAAATACCTCAGGAGTCAAACTCAAAAGGGATTATTTTACTCATACATCATATGTTTTAGAAAAGATATTCTGGGATCAGCTAATATGGGGTTTAGCTTGAAAATGAAACACAAAGTTCCAACCATGAATTAGTTTTATTTGATAGTTTATGAAATCTGCTATCAGTTTCTGAAAACTCAAAAATGGCTGATCTGATTTTCAAGACCCTTAATGATCACAAACCAACTCACAGGTGCATCTTAATGAATAAAAAAAAACTACAAAAGGATTTTACAAAAAACAAAAATAAATAAAGCAAGAAAATTATGGACCACACTCAGCATCTTTTTTCTTTAAATTTCCTGCAGGAGAACCCTCCTGCCCACAGCCATCAAAATCTACAACAACTCTTTGAAGAACATTGGTAATATAAGTTACAACATTTAAATTTCCTTTTGGACAATATTTTTGAACTGAATTAGATTAATATTATTGAGAAGTTATTTTATTTTAGTCATTCAATTCAAAACCAAACTTTTATTTCAAGTATAAATTGAGCATTTCTCTTAATTTTGGATAACTTCGGTGGCTGTTCTTGAAATTCTTGAATGAGCTTTGCTTTACAATCCTTTCAACACTGGAGTTATCCTAAATGAATTTTGCCACTTTTTTCTACCATGTGATCCCTTCCCATTTATATTGTTGGACACATTACACTGTGAACCGCCAACTTCTTTAACAGTGATTTTATGTGGATTACTCTCCTTGTGGAGGTTGTCAACAATTGCCTGCTGCCTGCTGGACAGTGCCATGATTTTATAACAAATAATGGTATGAAATAACGTGTCTGAACTAAAAATGCTATTACCATTTTCTGAGAAACAAAATTTAGGGTTTTCCTTAAATGTAAGCCACAAACAAATGAACAGAAAAGCACTTGTAAAAGTTCATTTTGTGTAAAACTAGAATACACTTCATTAGATTCAGTTTTTTCCAGTTAAATTACTTAAATTAAATTAACTACAAAGCTATATTCTCATTTACTGAGATGCATCTACACATAGGATACTGCTCTCCAAAATTACAATACTTCAGAAAATCCTACTCAAGTGACAGGATGATTCTTCATCAGACAGCATGTCATTTGTGAAACCTGTTTAACTTGGAAAAACTTGAGTAATAACTATACGGCTTTTATGGAGTCTGAGACCAGACGGCATGGGTTCCAGCTGAGACCCTTGAAGACTGTATCATCTCTGCGATGGCTCACACTCATGTGAAACAGTTGCAGTTCCTGTTTTATTTTTTTATTTTCATTATCCATTCTGTTGCAAACCAAGACAAGCTAACTTGCTAACGTTAGCTTACCAAATAAATTAAATACATTTTAAAAAGCAGCTCGACTATTCTAAACAAACCCAAAATACAAAAAGCTTTAGAGTAACTACCATATATCTTAACATGTTCTGTCAAAATGAATCTCTGACTTGAATTTTTCTGACAAGCTAGCTTTTCGCTGCTAACGTTTAAGTAGCTAGATGCTACATTAGCTGGTAACTTGTCTCTAAAAATAAATACACGAGAATACACACTAGTCTCAAAAATGGGATTTGCTTTGGCATCTAACTGATGCCACCAACAGAAAGCACAGTTTCAATAATTAAAATAACCAATCTAGTACTAGCTAGTCAAAAAAAGCCGCAAACCTAGCTAATCCCAAGAAGTAGCCAGGTTCCACAGGGGGCTGCTCATCTCAAAATATTAATCATGTAAGAAGGTGCCAACTATTGACTGAAAAGCCTGAGATACACCCGGTTTCACTCATTAGTTCAACTACTACGAATTTATTATAAAAGCGTTGCAAGCTTACCAACGATTAGTATTGTACTCCAGAAGGCCAAAGTGACCCCTGTGTAAAGAATGGCGTGTCCGTTCATCATCCACTCTAACAGCATCTATCCGGCGGTCTAAACTGCAGAAGCAGCAACTTAATCTTGGCTTTAATTTTAAAGCCGACGCAAAAAAAACAACAAAGAGAACAATTTAATTCTGATTTTCCAAACGGCGTCTGACACTAGAAGAGGAAGAGCATCAAAAGGAGAAGCTGGTTATGTCAGCTGATCCCGCATGTGACCGAGAACTGGAGGGCTGCGTTCGAATTCGTTTTTATTTTTTTGCAGCGTTCTAGGAAAAGCAGAAATAAACACAAAAGCTTACTCTAATACATATTTATTCCTCAAATCGTATATTGATTTAGAACCATTTTGATCTTTAACACAGCTCAGAACAACTAAGAAAGTAAACTAGAAAACCAAACTTGTCTTCAAAGGCTGCATTCAACACCAGAGTGAGTCCCGCAATTCTTATGGTGTCCACTAGATGTCACTGTTGTAACGCCCACAAAAACGGAGACATGATCAGTGACTTTGAATTGCACCCCCCAAGCCTCATCTCTAAACCCCCATACATTAGACAATAAATGCTAAATACGCACAGTTGAAAAAACACAGTCAGTAACCACAATACTTTACAAATATCTAAAGAATTATGTTAATGTAGAAGCTAGATTCATTTTTATTGTCTGCAACTTACCGATGTATTTTTATTGCCTTGACAATCTGTTGCATTGTATGCTCTCTGTGAGAGTTACACACCTGAATATATACAGTAATCAGTATAGATAGTACTCCATTAAAAATATCTGATCAGCCAGCTAAGAGGCTCGTGGTAAACCTGGATGAGCTGCAGAGATTCATAGTTCAACTGTGAGAATTGGTCAGCAGAGCAGTTATTAGCAAAGCATTCCACAGATTTATCTTTTAAATCAGAATGGCAAAGAAAAAAAAAGAATCCTGTCTATAGTTGGGCACGAACCATGCAGGACCGATATTAAACATGTGCATGATGCCCTGGCGAGATTTGATCAAAAATGAATTTGTTGGTCTACATATAAAATATTATTTTGGTAGAAAACAAACTACAGATCACAATGGACATAATGTGATCCACTGTGTTTGTCCTCATGGTCAAGAACGGTGGTGGTGGTATCATGTTATGGGAATGTTTTCATTCAGCGGAGACATGTTTGTATGTATTGTATATGCAACCTGTATAAAATGTTCCTACCAGTGAAAGATCTTTTTGTTACTGTGCCTTATTGCTTTATCTTAATTTAATGTTATGCTTTGTAAGTCAACGATGTTGCAATACGGTTAAAAAACACCTTTTCAACTAATTTGCTTATTTAGTCATGACTTACCATAAAAAACCCAACAAATCAATTTTATATTAAATAAAAATAGTAGTGCAGCAGAAACTAGATGGAAATAGTTTCTTACCTAATTTTCTTACCTCCAAGCATTCTTTTCCAAGCATCAATCAAAATTTCTTTCAGCTCTTTGCCAGCTTTCTCCAGAGAACAGAAGTCCCTCAGCTCTTATTGTTGCTGTCAGTCGTGTCCTTTCTTCCATCACAAATAAGAAATGTGTATTGAAAACCGTGAAGAAAACCTAGTCATGCAAGATTGAAAATTGATGTTGAAAGACAACACATAATGCTAAGGTTTGACTTTTTCTTTCTTTCCACACCTTTGTCTTTGTGCGCTCTGGTGCTGGGTTTGTTTTCAGCATGATTTAAGACATAAAATAAAAAAGTTTTAAGTCTTAAAAGATTTCTGTTGGAAATCCTTTAGGATTTCAAACATGGTTGACAAGCAATGTTGAAACGTGTCAACTTGAAAGGGCTATAAAACAATGACACCAAAAATGTTCTCCAATGTAAATAGTCAAGTAAAGACAGAAAAAAACTGTCTCAGACAAATCTTTGGTCTCTAAGTAAAAGAGATTAGAGTAAAGTATCAGTATCATTTCTATGTTCAATATGTGATTTTCCAGTTCTTTGTTTGTAGCTTTAATTCTTTTTATTAATTTCTCAGGAAGTTACATCTAAATATGTTTTGATGTAACTGCTATTTTCCCTTTCGTTCGTCTGATAAACACACATTTGCCTAACTTAATTGACCTAATTTCTTGTCTTTCCAATTCTGAAGTGTTACTAAGAGGATCCTTCCTCTGACATCACATTTATTGGAGAAAAACAATCATTGATCACTCATTAAAAAGTAGATCAGTTTTAAAAATTTTAAATCAATTTTAAAGTAATATATTTTATATGAATAGTTTGGAGTCTCAATAATGGTGATTTAAAAAAAGCTTATTAATTAAACCTACTTTTCCCACTCACTGAATAAAAGTACACTGACAGTAAGAATTAAATAGTCAACATTTTTTGAGTTTATTTTAAATTAAAATTAACTCATACTGTTCTATCACTTAATGCAGTTTGTGCTATCAAGACTGACTAGTTAGTTATTGAAGTACACTTTCTAAAATTATAGTTTTAAGGAGCATGAAATGTTACTATGCTTGCAAGGGAAATGCTTAAAATGAGCCTTTGTCCCTTTGAACAAATTAATAATAGAACATAGATATCAGCCCTTAAGCTAAATTATTACTTATTTAAAATGTGAAACTTGTTTTACTCATCAAATACTAACAAGCAAAAATGACCTTAAGGTCAGTCCAGTCAACCAAAAACACAGATGAAATAGTGTCAATTGACAAAATTGGAAAATTTCATCAGTTCTGTATTCATTTAAATCTGCTATGTTTTTTTAGTTCATCTGCATAGCTCATAAATGAAACTATTTGAATGCCCAAGGGTTTTACTGTGCACCATCTCTGATTGTATGGCGATCAAAGTCATTGCACTGTGGAGTCTTGCCTGAGGTATTTTAGGACTTATGACGTTTTTCCTGTCGTGACTGACAAGATAAAAAGAAGCCCAGAGGCCGTTGAAGGCAGCACACAAAGACTCTTTACCAAAGAGTATTTTTCTTCTTGCAGTATAAGAGATGATAAACTTCTGAGTCACACTGTTCCCATGAAATTTTCTTTCTCATTAAAAGATGACCGCAAGGGTAGTCTGAGTAAGTACATAAAGTGACCCACTAGAGCAGAGGAAACTGCAGATACTTTAGAGGAAAGGTCAGAGGGTTATGGTCAACTGTACCAGTACGACTGTGCAATTGAACTTTGCCCTCTCGTAAGGTAAAAAAAAATACTTGTCTCCATCCATATCTGTCAGTCTCTTTTTGAACCTCTGATGTATAAATTACTGTTTAGAATATAAAATATAAGCAATCAGTTTTTATTGTTAGTGTCTTCATCTTTCCGAAGCCAGAACAGTGTAAGTGTGACAGTATTTGGACCAGATCGTGTATGCTCACAATGATTCCTGACCTAATAAAATTAATAAAAAGAATTAAAACTACAAACTTACTGACCAACACCCCCCGCCCCAACCAGGTCCGGACTATACATAAGGACCACATTGGCTTAATAACCCCCTCCTCCCAACCATAACCATAACTTCATCATACATCTTGTGTATACAACCAGATACAGTCATACTCAGCAGATCAGTTCAAGAACACTTTACTTTTTCTTTTTCCTTTTCCTTTGCTGTCTGAGCATCCTATGTGAAAAAATATTACATAATTAACAGACTTATTCTACCTCACATTCAGTGCTGACCTTACTAAACACCGGACTTTACAACAAATGCGTTGCGTGATAGATATCTAACTT
>CAEFZY010026686.1:0-57369 GCA_903066815.1 Brachyrhaphis roseni
TATATATATAGAGAGAGAGAGAGAGAGAGAGAACATAATTCTAACAACTGAAGGTAACACAGTCACTTGATTGTGCTAGAAAATGATACTATGTGCCACATAACACTGTCCCTTTGAAGGCTCTATATCAATGGTTTCAAACCCCCGGGCCACGGACCGGTACCGGTCTGTGGACCAATTGGTATCGGCCGTGCAAGAAATAATTAAATATTTCCGTTTTATGTATTATTTAAGTCTGGATGATCTTTTATTTTGAAAATCCTTTAACCGGATTCTCGCCAACATTGAGCCACAAGCAGCAAAATGAGTCAGAAACAGATCAGATTCTTTGGAAAGTTTCTTTGCGAAGGGAAAAGGTCCAGAGAAGAGACAGGAGAATGGATTTATCCAAACCTCTGTGACCTCAAACACGACATGAGCCGACACAACAGGTTCGATCGGTTCGTGTGTCCAGCCACAGGGCAGGAGAAACACACCACACAAGAACTGATTCCAGAAGAAAATCCAGTAAAACCCCCAACATACCAAACGTGAAATTAGAATAATCAAACACGGATGACTATGTAGAAGCAGTAGTGATAGTTTGTGGACTCATTTTAAGCGATAAAAGACGAAACAAAAAGAAAAGGCGTTTGATAAAAGACAGCGGGAGCAGGCAACATTGCCAAGTGTTGACCGGTCCGCGGTAATAGAAAGGTTGGGGACCACTGACCTATATTTGCATATTAAGAGCTAAAAAACATAAACAATTAGTATGAAACATAAATAAACCTCAATGTAAATTGTTTCTCATGAAAGTGTACTTCTCTGAAACAAGTTTGTTCCACTAAAAACAGGAAGCACTTCCACTTATGGGTCATGACCTTGTATTGTGGCCGTTTATCAGGCCCGTCTTGAAGCCGTAGATGAAAACCAGATTTTCTTGATTAAAAAAAAAAAAAGATCTTTTCCCTGGAATATGTAGACTGCATGCATGGCCACTTATTGTCGACACCAAAGGAGGATATGGTTCACACTTTCAATATAAACATGATTACATCATGTTACGTACAGATATAGTGATACATAGTCACTATTTATCAACTTTCACCTGTGTGTTCAGCTGCCTTGAGCTAATGTTTCTTTTCTTTCACACTTTTTTTTTTCTTTTATATGATTTCTTTTACAGTATGAGGAGACTCTGCATAAAACAGGAAATGAGCAAAGAGAGACATGCAGCAAAGGCCCAGAGGTCAGGAATCAAACTTTGGGCAGTTTCATTGAGGTTCATAACGAACATAGTTTTTGCACTCATCCAGAGTCGCGTCTTTGTTTTAAAGTAACAAGATCCTGTTGAAAAATTTTGATTAAAACAATAGGTTGATCTTAGAAGGATAAATTCAGATTGAACTTTGACCACTTAATAAACTTCATCACAGGGAAAAAAACAAAGAAAGAAAGAAGTTTGGTCACATGAGGTCAGCTTGTTCCTCTGTGACGAATTCTGATTTTCATCATACTGAAGCTACTCTCCAGTAATAATCAAATAAAATGACTAATCTAAGCAGACAATAGCTGTTATGTGATCAACAAGCCTTTCTTCTGCGGCGCTATTCTCTCTTTGGGCATTGGTTGCATCTTTCTAAACAAGTGAAATACCCTCTCTGGCAGTTTCTATTGAAATTTGAAATCTCACATAAAAAAGAAAAATGTAATTTAGGTGATGGATTGAGTTACGTAATACCACATGTACAGTATATAGGTCCCAAAGGTGTGTAAATAACTTCCTCCAGGACTTTGACTACATTGTGAAGCAGCTAAAGATTTGCTGACACATCTCGCATGTCAACGTGAATTGAGCGTTCTCCATTTTCCTCGCATGGACTTCTCATTTTTGGGCCCCTGGACGACATTTCTACTGGTTTTAGTTCTCTGTGTCCGTTCCAAAACACTAACTTTATGCTCCTTGGATGGGATGCGCGGTTTCCTCCAAAAGGTTCAGTTCGCTGGCAGATGTCAGGACAATTCTTTGGTGAAATTCAGAATCTAAAAGCTTCAGTGGTGACATCAAGCATCTCTCGCCAAGATCGGGCAAGAGTCGGACAAACCGGGGCGTTTCCATGGATGAGGTGGGGGATTTTTTATTTTGGACGATATTTAGTTTCATCAAACATCATGTTTCACTTTAGCCCCAAATTTAACTGAATCTGTAAAAAAAAAAAGTGACAAGGTTCTTTATCTGAATGAATGGTTTTCATTTTATCTGTACAGATAAACATTAACAATACCCCATTGAGCAAAGAACTTGATGGTAGTTTGGAAGTTATAGCGTGTTTCTTTTAAAAATATTTCCAAAGAATTGGCACAATTGTTGCTGGCCAAACTCTTCTGTTGACTTTAGCGCTGTATTTTTATTTTTTAGTTTTTGGTCCATCAATCTCTTTATTGAACTTTTGAACGTAGCGCAGAAAAGAAAAAAAAAGAAGAAGAAACGGATTAACTTACAATCTTCCCCTTATGTGCTGAAGACACCATTGTGTGACATTTAAAAAAACCTAAATAAAAATAAATAAATTAAAGAATATTATCTATGCTGTGATTGCAGTTGCAAAGACTGGATTTAGTTCTGAGTACAAAGTCAGACATTCTGCCTCGTTTCTTTTTGATGAATCCTTACAAATGACAATATAGTATGCATCACAGCACAGTTGGTGTAAAGTACATTTTGCTTTGTCAGATGAGACTGTTTTGAAGTAAGTAGTATCTAGCATTAGCATTACAGGAGCCAAGTTATGCCAAGTGATGGTGGACTAAAATTACTGTCACATTGTTGCAGCTTCTTTAATAAAATGCCAGATGAAGTGGCAGAGTGTTTATTATTATTATTATTATTCCTTTTTAAAATTTGCTTTCATGGAGTAAAAACTTGTTGCTTCAGCCACTTCTTGGTTACAAGGAAAACAAAATGTGCTATTTGGAAAAGTTTCCAGCCTCATAAAAATGACAAAACGCTCCTGGTTTGGAAACTAAAGGAGCATCACCCCTCACTCAGGGTTAGCTTGGATTTTCAGATGTGAGGTTTTGTGATGTCATCAGTGGCTAAATGTAGAATAAAATAAGTCATGAGGTTTTCAAAGATGAAAATATATCAGCAACGGCAACAAGTCAAATGTACCTAAGTTTAGCAAACTATATAAAATGAAACTTGTTTTTTGTGCTTTTTAACCCATATCAATGACGTCACAACAGATTGTCATATGTGGAGCCAAACGTTGCACCAATTTGCTTCATCCACCAATTGTCCACTGAGATCATATTTATTTATTTTATGTTAGATCTTGAAAGCACAGGAAGATAAAATCGACGACAGTGTGTCAAGCTTGAGTCGACTTGAGGACGTAGCCACAAGTCGACTTGTGTTTCTGCAAATATTGAGGGAACTTTTAAAATCTCGCAAAATTTGCATAATTTTTGTCAGATGTTGACGTTACGCATGGCTGTCAAAAAAAGAAGATGTAATAAGATTTAGACATTTTTCAGCTTCGTGTCTCCAGTAAGGCACCAGTGGATGAGAGCGTCCCACCCAGAAGTTGTGCCAGATCTTTTCTCTGTCCGTCATTTTGAAAAATCCGTCAGTCTATGTTGACCCATCATTTTAAAAGTGGAAATAATTCAATTTAATTGCATTTCATTTTCATTCGGTTTAATTAATATTCAACAAGTTGAACAGAGAAATACCCATTTCAGCGTAATCAAATTTGTCAGGCTCTTGACATTGATATTTGAGAACAAGAAACTGATTTTAGAATAAATTTGTAATGTTGTAAAACGCAGCAAAAGTGGAGAGGTGTGAATACTTTCTGGTGGCCCTATTTTTTTGGACATGCAGTATAAAACCTCTCGCATTCAATCTAACTTCATCAATTTCAAGTTATTGTAGTGATGCAAAGAAAAATGTCAAAGCCACCTATTCTGAAGAAAACATAATTCGAAGAAGAATTATTTCAACTCTGACAGCGAGTCACTTCAAACAACATCAGCTCCAGACTGTCACCACCAATCGCCTCTCTTCTTTCCGTCTCAGTTTCTTCGCCTCTTTTGCTTTTTTTTTTTTCTTCCCTTTTCTCCCTGTGGCTCACGGTCTTCCTGACAAGACGCTACCGGATCCAGAGTCTCTAAACTGTACCTGACAGGGTGTCGCTCGGAGCAACACGGCTAATCTTACAGCAGCACTCAGGAGCCAGACAAGAGGCGGTGGTGAAAATAATGAAATCTCACGTCTTCGCCGTTTGACATTAAAGATGACATCTTACTTATTTCCCCTCTCCTTTTATCACTTCTCCACATCGCTCCGTATTAAGTTGCTACGGGGGGTTTCTCGACCCTGCACTGGCCTCCGCACACGAAGTCAGCGGCAGATGTTTCCTGAAAATCGGGCCAAGGAGGCGAAACAAAGAGAGACAGGCGTGCAGTGCTGTACAAGAAATCTGCCAGAACACCAGTCTGAGTTCATCGCTCAAAGCTTTAAGCACGACACATGCAATACGGGCGCTCGGCTAATCTTTGAGAATGACAAGGAGGGACAGGAAGCAAAAGAACAGGAGCGGAGAGGCCTTTTGTGCCTTGAAAGTCTCTTTCATGGAAAGCCTCTGTCATCAACGCTCTTCAGATCTATTTTATCCTCCTTGTCACTCTCAAATCCCCGTCTTGGAGTTTTGATCGGTGATCTTTGAAGTACACGTTGAGCGCAAGAAAGAGAAACCCCTCCGTGTCAGTAGCTACATGTCATTGTGTTTCGCTATCCCACCCTGTTGGAGGTTCCTGTAGTGTAATTAATTCCCAGCGTTCATGTGAGCTGGAAAGTAATGCAGTGCAACTCGGAGACAGAAGGCGAGGTGAACGATGCCGTCAGCGTCTCACCACGGCGTGTCTGGGCCGGCTTATCTAGCCGTCTGTCAGAGGGCACGGAGCGGTGATTGTTTGGCTGATTTGAGCCAGATGATCCTCATTGTCACACCCTAAACTGAGTCCTCACATGAACATTGCCGGAGGGAAAGAGGAGCTATTTAGAGGCCGTGGCCTGTCTCTCAACTCAGGAAGGGCTGCAAATACTGATGGGAGGAGAAAATGTCAAGGAGGATGGGCCCGAGAAAGGCTTTCATTATAGATGAGTCTGTCAAAAGTCTTGGTGTAGCTATGAACACTTGGAGAAAACACCTCGCAAAGGTGTAGGAGAATCAGAATCTCCTCTAAATAGTGAAGCAACTTGAAAATACTTAGCAGAAAAGGGCATTGAGATATTCCTTTTTAAAATATTCTCCTACTTCAAAGAAAATAGCAGAGTGCAAGGCCTTGGGCATTCCTCAGGGCTATGGCTTGGCTATAGGCAAGGGTTTGAAGAGGTAAACTCCTGAAAAACATGCAGTCATCAGCTAGTTTATTAGTTCACATTGGGTGTATTGGGTTGGACGTACTGCTGCCTTCAAGAACCACTTTCTTCTTTTGATTGCACGGATTCCGCAAGGTGTCAGAAACATCCCGACAAAAGTCATCAGTACTGACATGATAGCATTTGTTGGCTGAACATCCATGATGTGAATCTCCCATCAAACCAAAACAGGAGGCTGCCCTGATAAACTGAAATCTGGTGACTGTGGAGGCCACTGGACTGAACTCATTTCATGCTCCAGAAGCCACTTTGAGATGACGCGAGCTGTTTGGCATGGCGCGTTATCCTGTTAGACGTTACCATCAGACCGGTGCTCTGTTCGCCACCGCCTCATGTTCAGCAGCAATACTCAGGTTGTATTGCTTAAAGGAGGTTGATGTCTTGATGTACTAGAGGCTCTACGGTGGGTTAAAAAAAAACAAAAACGGCCACGCGCTACACCTAAACCCCCAATCTAAAATATTGATACTATGAATACAAGGCAGGATAGAGCTATGCTTTCTTCTTTACATCAAATTGTGACTTCACCATTTAAATGGGGAACGTGTTATTATTGGACCAGGTGACAATATTCTCCAATTTTTGTGAACATATGAAAAGTGTATTTAGTTCTTATCCGACTGGAGTCACCGGTGTGGTTTTCCACTAGACGTTTGAATTGAGTGCACACTTAAACTAATACTCTATTTGAGCATGCTTTGATGTCATTAATCTAACCCTTTGAGGATGTAGTTCCTTGACTTGGAAGTATTTAACTGGCTCCAGTTTCATTTGAGAATAAGTAACCAAGGAACATGATGGTGCCGCTGCCATGTTTTTTTGTTTTTGTTGTTGAAGTTCAGCAGTTTTTTAAAATAAATTGGCGTAAATATTCAAGACTTTTTCATCTGACCATAACACATTCTCCACACACACAACAATAGTCTTTTCCAGCGATCCATCAGGTCTTTTTTTTTCTTAATCAAAAATTAACCCCCAGTGGGCCAAGAGAAGCAGCTTTGCTGTTTGCGGATGTTGCTTGTGTGTCGGATTTATAGGTGTACCAGAAACACAAAACAAAGGTTCCGGCTGGACTTTTATGAGTCACTGCACACGTCGTTTCTCATTGGATTTTGGGTGGAAGAGGAAATCCAACACCACAAGAACAACCAGTAGTTTGTTTTTTCTGTCCTGAGAGACCATTAGGCAGATGAATTGCCTCCCTTGTCCATTAGCTTTTTTTGCGTTGAGATTAATATCAAGTAACTCGTGCGTCCAGACTCTCCACATGCAAATCCTGCCAAGTTAGCTTCAACATGCAAATTGTAGGTTGTGGTTGGGTCAGGTCTCAGTTGGACCAACTCCCCTCAACGACCACAAACCGACTACTCCAGCATTTGTTAGAGACCAGGCTGAGGACACGCCTTCCTCACCGAGGTTGTTTTTATTAAGCACGGTTTGAAAACATCTACTTTTACTTTATTTCAACTAGAAGTTAAACTCTGATAAGGAATGATAAGATGGCTTTATGAAAGCATCATGTCCTGCAAATTCTGAAAGGGTCAGAATTTTGTTGTCCTTCTTTCCTGGCATCTAAAATCGAGCGAAGCATTGGTCTGTGCCGAACAGAAGAGCTGCTGTTTTCTGCTTCACTTTAATCAGCTTGTGGGTTTCAGGGGCAGATCGCCATAAATTACAGTTTGCAAAAGCTGCGCGTCACTCGTAAATCACTCACCGGTGCGCAGAATCCTTTTGACAAAGCAGTGGTTAAGACAGATTATCACGGCTCTTTCAGATGGTCAAAGGTGGGATGAAACCCGAGAGACCTCACAGCCAGTCGGCAGGTGTTATCTTACAACAGGAGAGGCAGATGTGAAAGTGTAATTGTTGACCATGCCAGAATGAGGATTCTTTGAGAACGCCTTGGAGAATGATTCATTTACCCTCGACTTTTTCAGACATTTTCATTTTAGAACCCAAAACTTTATTTTTGTTTTATTGTGGGGAAAAAAACAACAAAGTAATGGATACTTGAGATTTGGGGGGATATGACACCAAAATCCCTGACACCCCTACATAAAGAGAATAGCACAATAGTATCAACATGGTCGCCCAATCTACACTGACAGGCCAGACTTTGCCAAAAGAGACCCATTACCTCCATTGGTCAGATGAGACCAAAGTTGAACTTTTGGGCCAACATGCAAATAGTTATGTGTTGTCAATAGTCAACAGTGCACATTATCTTAAAACACACAACCGGCAGTGTAAGCGTCATGCTGTGTTGGTGGGAGACGTGAAGCTGGTCAGTGTCAATGGGAAGATAGATGGAGCGAAACACAGAGTAACAACTGTTTGGTTGTGCAGATGACTTTAGTTCACTATTCAACGTTACAATGAGTCAAACTCCATATTTAAATCTAATTGGAAAAATATTCTGTTTTCAAATACTCAGAATCTGGTACAAACATACCCTAAAAGATTTGTGGCTCTGATTGGAAATTTTAACTTTTCGGATTTTTATTTGTAAAAAAAAACTACTGAAAGCTATTTGTTCAAGACGCCAACAGCTCCACATTCTGGACTTAAACCGGACTGAGTTTTATGCACCAACAAATGAGTAACTTTTTACTAGACCACTTTGACTTTCTGTGTTAAACCCACTAAAACCAGGTGTTTTTGACTTGAAATGTTCCGTCAGATTATTTTGTGCCGGTCAAACATGAGCTTTTCCTAATCTGAAGACTTAGCTGTGACCTTTTCATGAAACGACTCCCTGCTGACCTGAAGCACCGTGTAAAGTTTCTGTAGCCGCTTTTGTTTTCAGGTTGTTCCCCAGTAATTTATGGTTCTCAGTCCTACAGAAATCCATGAAGTCCACAGGAATTCTGCTCATATATGAGAGGAAGCTGTGTGAAGGGCCAACACGGTGATGCAGACGGCTTTAGTTTATTCCCGTCTCAAACACATGGAAACTTTTTCTAAGCTTCTTCCCCCGCTCTAACCATAAATAATTAAAGACACAGTTGCAAACTTGTGGACAAGCTCTAGACCCGAAGCATCGGAGATAGCATTGAAACCATGTGTTTCCACTCCTCGCCTTGACCCCGGGATGGGGCTGAGGGGGGAGTGGGGTTTGCAAAGGAAGCCCCTAGTGGCTGCCACCAAACAGAGTCAGCAGAGAGTTGATTGCCTCGTTTCAAAGCAGATTTTCTGCCTCCACGGCCAAACAGCTGCCATATGTCATTTCTCATCAGACCTTGATGGACCTAATGTGGGAATCCATTATCACACTTGTACTCTTTGCCACTTTGTTTTGCTGGGTTTTTTTTCTTTTCATTCCTTATTGGGTGTCATGGATCCAGAGCCTCTAGGGGCCCCCGGGCACCCGGTCTTGTCTGTACTGGCCCAGCCTTGGGTCATCCTCCGCTTTAGTCCACCCTTGTCAAAAAACATTCTCGTAGAGCCAGGGGATGAAGTAAGAGACAGTTGGTCCAATGTAACGGGTAAGGACAGAAATAAAAGAAGTCTTGTTGAATAGAAACTCTTGGTTTTTGAAGTCTTTGAATAGATATACTTGACCTTTCTGTGCCCAAAGCTGAACAATCGAACTTCTGTTTTTGCAAAATTGTCAAACTCTGATATGCTTCCTTTGGTATAGTCAGACTTTTACCACCATACATAAATGTGCCCCATATACAGTAAATCAGACTGTTGCCATATGTGTGTGCAGTCTTTGTCTGTTCCACACACACACACACACACACCCCCACACACACACAGAGCGTCTGTTTCTCTCCATGAACTCTTCACCCCAGCTGCCACCAGAAGGCTGTCATGCTAAATTATACCCATGTTGTTTTTTTGGCAGCCCTTCACATCAATTGACGGGCGGGCCGGTGAGTTCAGAGATAGAGATTAACTCGCTGTTTATGCCTTCAAAGTTTTTCCTTCCACACTTTTACAATCAGATTACAGCTGAGGGTTCGGAGGGGGGGTAGCTGGCGAAGAGCATGAAAACTGCACTGCCTCAATCATAGACTCCATCTGCAATGTGTTTATCGCCTGAGTATTTCCAAGTCGGGATTTCTTTTCTCTGAACCATTAAAAGTTTTATTTGTGGAAGAAGACGGAAAAAATAACTCTCCTTAAATATATGACTAAAGCATCCAACTTGTTGGTATAAGTTTAAATGTTGGACAGCCATGAAAAACACAAATACTGATAAAATTTGCATAAAAAATATGTGTTTGCTGGAACTTTGGCCCATTCCTCCTGACAGAACTGGTCCGACTCAGTTCTGTTGGCCGACTTGTCTGAGCTAACCTGACAAGCTAGCTAGCTTGACTTCCTAAGTAATTCTGCTCGATTCTCATCTCCCTTCAATGCACAGTCTGGGATTGAGCACGATTCCTCTGGTTGAATGTCAATTGGGCTAATCATCAAGTTGTGAATGATGACGTAAAATTTTTTTTAATAGGACGGGTATGCTAACAAACAATGCTTGCTTAACAAGCTAACAAAGCCGTTAAATCCGTGTTGGCCAAATATTGAGCAATTAAAAGTCAAAGCAAGAGGAATGTTTAAGACGTTAAGCGTTAAGATGTTGTTTGACTCGGCACTTCTATCTTCGCAGTGGGGGACAGTTGTTTACGTCGCAAGCAATGTCCGGTAAGCTTCATAGCGCAGTTTCTTTCACAGTCAAACTAACGCAAGAGTTAACTATTGGATAAAATCAGACAATCTCTTAAAATTTCAACAGAGTCCAGACACCAGTTGTTTATCAATAGTGGAGCGTCTAAATCCTCTGTACACTGTGGCTTTGACCAGGATAGCTGAGCTCACATTTGCAGCTTTTCTAACAAATTTCCGATGTGCACAGGAATTTTTATTATTACTCGATGTAAATGGCCTGTCTTTTTATTTTCTTATTTAACCAACTCAGTTCCACATTCCTTTTGACTGGAGTATTTTTGATAACTACATGGCAATCATGTTGACATTTTGCCCTTACTGTACTGTATTTTTAATGTTTATTCTGTTTTTATAATCTATCTTTGTGTGAGTCCATTTGCTGTTATTAGCTGTCATTTTGTGGTTGTGCAAAAAATTCCCCATTGTGTGGGAATAAAGGGTAATTCAATTTTTCTGTTTTCTAGGATCATGGGTTTTGTGATGTCCACTTTTTCTCCATAAGCCACACTGTAAAAAAAAAAACAAATGAAAGATTCATTGAGGGTCATTGTCCATTTAGGAGACCCACTTCTGCCCCAGCCTTAACTTCCTGGTGGATGTCTAAGGATTTCCACCTTCAGTCTTTCCTAACAATGCAGTTTATTTTGAGAAGTGAACCAGTCGCTGTTGCAGCAAAATCCTAGTTAAACCACATGTTACAGCCTCAATTATACTTCACAGTTGGGATGCGAATTTGGCAAACTTATATTTACCAAATATAAACTGCAGCCATTATTGCCAAACATTTCAATTCCAGCCTCATCAAACCACTAGAAATCTCACTTTTCACCCTGGGTGTTTATGCAAACTTTAATCTGTCTTTTTATCTTAGTTTTTTTTCTGAAATAATGACTTCTTTGGCCTCTCCCCCTGCCCCCCCAAGACTCATTTCACTGTGAATAATGATATTCTTGTAACATCTTAAGACCGGATCTGAAAATGTGGTGTTAGGCCTATTTAATGCATAGCAGAAATCAAGGATCAACTTAAGCACATTAAGATACTCAAAAAGGTCATGTTGCTTGATTCTGAACAGAAAAATGTGTTTTCTGAAACATGTGTTTCAACCAGACAACGTATCCAAACAAGCCAGTGAGCTATACTGGTTCTAGTCCAATGAGATTAACATTATGGAGTGACCAGCCCCAATGCCTGGGGCCTAATCTAATAGAAAACACGTGGGGTGACATCAGAAATTCTGTTTTTGCAGGCGAACACCTAGAAACACTAAAGAAATCTGGAATGTAGTCCAATCATCCTGGGCAGGGATACCTGTACACACGAGGTGGAAATCGATTAGCAGTTTTCGTTCAAGAAGACGCCGCCATTTTTTAGCCCATCACTTTCTCTTTGCTTTCAGTAGATTGAACAAAAAACAATTCTTCTTTTAATGTGTGAATTCCATATGATAGCTGTGGGTTTTTTTTTAAAAAAAGCAAATAAATTAAACTATAGGGAGTCTTCACACATACGTAGACATTGAGAGACCAAAGAGCCTGGCCACTGAGGGAAACTGAAGAGGCGAGAACAAGACTCAGCTCACACAAACACACAAACCTTAAGACCGGGGTGAAGAAAGCGCGACCTTTGACTCTGTTTGTTGATCTAGACCCTGGCGCGAACCTTCAGCCTCAGGCCGTGCCGGGAGTTGAAGCGGAGGCCAGAGGTCTCAGAGTTGGGCAGCGCTGCGGCAGCGAGGTGACGGAGAGGTTAAATGGGGGTAATGGAGAGGCAGAGATCTTTTATTTCTCATTATGATGTGCTTACCGTGTTCTTGATGAGCCATCATAAGTTCCTAGGTGTTTTTTGGGACCCACTGGAATCCTGCATTGCTATCCAATTGGTCAGAGAGAAATTTGATGTCAATCGATTGTTCATGGCCCCACAAAAAAAAGCAAACATTCAACTATTTTCCAACTTTACCTCTAGGGCCATTGTGAATATTGCATTTCCCATCAACGTGTTCTCACTGATCGCCATGAAATTTGGTGGAAACGTTTATCATCCCCAGAAAATGAATCTGCATGACTTGAAGAAGTGTTGGGTTTGATCTGGGGCTTGCCTCAGGCCAAAGCTATTAGTAATCAAGAGAAATATCTGAACATTCAGTTGATAGATCGGAACAGAGTGTTTCTCAAATTATGCACCCTGTCATCATTAGTAATGCTTTTACTTTTTTTAGCTTTATTACAAAAGCTCATGTGGTTTCATGAGGCATGACTTACAATTTTGACTCATGTTGATTCAGATCCTGGGAAAAATGTGTCCTACTCAGTTCAACGATTCATTTTGGATTTTTAAAGTTATGCTCTATAAAATTATTGTCTTTGGTAGTTATACACATATTTTTCTGCAGTTTAAAACTTTTATATTGTAGAAACCCTCAAAGCGTTGGAATGCTATCAGCTCGTCAAACCCCGTTTTTGGCGGATTTTAGCTTTTAAAACCCCCCCCAAAATTTTCATCTTTGTGGGATCAAAGACTTTATTGGCAGATATTTATTATTTCGCTTTCAGTCACACAGCTGGGAATGTTGTTGTTGTAAAGCAGAAGGAATAACAGGATTATTTCTAAACATCTATGAGACATGGAAGAGCGGAGGAACGTTTCATCTTCGATGCTGTTGCACGTGTGATTCGAAATCTAAATGTTTATTCTTGGTAAACGGAGAGCAGACGGCCAAGTCTCAGCATGATCGGTGACAATGTTTATCTGCTGTGTGTTTTACACAATCTGGCCACATGTCTTAGCTGAATTAATCAGGAAATGGGTCAGACTGGCATCAACTTAAGGTACTTCAAGCGTTCACCATGTTGAGGTAAGTTAATCTTCATCAGAGCGTCTGCATGGTGTAGCATGAGATATGGTAGAGCTTTTGTTAGGTCATATTTTTGAGTTTGGAAGTTTCTTAATTATCCCTAATGTGCTCTGATGAGAGTTGCTTATAACTGGTTGTTAATTTGCCTTTGCAAATTTGTAGTTTACTCTCTTTAAATAAAGTCAAAAATTATAAAAAGTTTTCTACTCGCCACATCGATCATGGACCATAACTTGACATCAAGTAAGGCTGAGGAAGCAGTGTAGCAGAAGAAAGACATCCTGCCCTCTGCTGGTGGGAGCTCTCTCATCCCTGTGTTTTTGAACATTTCTGTGGAAAATTTACAATAAACTCACAATTATACATTAGTATCAAAAAGCACAGCTATCAGCTGATTTTACGTGAATTTCCACAATCTCAGTATTACGAACATACATCTGCTCAACGGAAAAACGTGCCAATTTCGTAAAAACTCCCGTTTTTCAACAAAACGTTTTTGCGCTAGGATGAGGAGGTTTTTCGGCCGTATCAAAATAGATGTATTTTGCAAAACCGAAATGCAAACAGTTCTTGTCACGTCACACGAGTCACGTGATCGACAGCCAGCCGGATGTTCCTACTGACGAAAACCACAAAGACGACAACAGGAAGCAGTAGGAGCATCGAGGTTTGTTTTAGTTATTTTTGGATGATGCACAGCTGGCTCCACCAGAGTTCATGAAAAGTCATTCAGGAATGTTAAAACACCGCAATTACATAGTTGTCTCTTTTTTCTTTTTTTGACATTAGCATAATTTAGACAAAGACGTGCGCACATTTGTAATGAAAACTCCGCTAACGTCCAGTAAATCTCTAGTTTTCACAAAATAACAATACAATTCCTTTCATTAGCCGGTAGCGCTGATGTCGAGTAAGGACAGTGGCTGGCCTTATGGAACCTGTGTGCATGAGATGAGTCAATACACAGACCCAACAAGATTCTCACAGCGCACACCCATAAATCTACTTTATGACAGATTAGAGAGAGCAATGGCTTTTCCACTCGTTTACCCATAAATACAGCAACACGCTCAGCTGTTTTATGCCTCTCTCTTCAGATGATGGAACGGGTGAACTGATGTTTATAGCTGTCATGGACCCGCAGTGAATATGTCTCTCACTGGCTGAACTTCAAAGCGACAATAAAAATCGAGCTGCTCTGTGATGAAAAGGCAAAACAGCTGTGTGCTTTATGATTTAGCTTTGTTCCAGCCTTTGGCTCCGCAGCGAGAAGGAACAACAACAACAAAAGACAAAACAACTGTTCAGAAAATATCTTGCTGTACGTAGGAGATATATTATTTCCCACGCCACTTTTTGAGAAGTTAGTCTCACATGTGAATGTGAGCTGCACGAGCTCTGTGAGCCAGGGCGCAGGTTGTAAGAGGAGCCAGGCGAGCCATCAGATCCGATGTAGGCGTTTCTTCCTGACAGCTGTAATTCTCCGACCTACAGAATTTCATCACCGCCAGTTGCGTTTAAGCCGTGCCGCAGGGCAGCGGCCCTTTCAAGTCTCCTTCCTCTGACAGGTAGATTTATTAGTCCTGAAATTTGTACAGATCACCCGTCACTTATGGCAGGCTCTCAGCATGTCAGTGGGAGGAGGGAAGGGTTGGGGCTTCTGGCGGTTTTCTTTTTAAGGTGGATCTGCCTGGAAGAGGTTTACCCATCACCTCCTTCCTTCTGTCCCGACCCCGGAGTTAAAGAAGACGAGCACAGAGGGAAGAAAGGTGCAGACATTTGCTTTCATTTCTCTTCTTCCAGAGTGATGATTGATGTCAAAGAGCCGTTTTGCTGACAGGTGAACAGAAACTGTGACTGATAAGTAGGAAAAATGAAGGGAATGGGAAAAAGCATTTTAAGAGAAATTCCCAAACTAGAAATTAAGATGATGTCCCATCTGCATTTCGATTACAAAACTTTTATTGATATTCCAGTAATGTCGAAAAAACACAATTTTGCAATTGATGTTCCTGTTAAGAAATGCAATTAAAGATCACACTTACTCACTTATTCATTAAAAAACAATTCAAAAAATGCCGCGCCATCGTCCTTCTGCCACTTCCTGTCGTCTTCTTCGTCTTTTCCAGCGGTAGAAAGTAGTTGTTGATCACGACTCCTCCAAGAGCAGGCTTATCGAAAAATGCGATAGGATGAAATTAGTTGTTTCGAGGTATTCAAATTTGTGTTTTTCGCAAAAGAACAAACACAAGTCATGTGACTAACAACTGGATGTTGCCACTGACAAACAAGACAAAGGCAACGAAAGGAAGCGGTTTTTAGACGACGGCTTATCGCGAGAACAAATTTTTTCACGTCATTTTAATTGAGTTTCTTATTTAATGGAAACTAGCGCAATTGCGAAATTGTGTTTTTTTCGACGTTAGCGGGACACCGATAAAGTTTTGCGTACATTTGTAATGGAACCAAACAAATCAAGAAAAGACTGTTTTGGCTCAAAGCCCATTCCTCTGCGACATTTAGCTCTAGGCTAATCTAATAACGAATAATTGATGACCGATAAGATGTTTATGACATTTGATCGAATTCACTGTATTTTGAAAAGAATAGGCAAAAGAATTCAGTCTCAAGCAGAGATCTGCTTCATCTCTGGGTTTAATCTGGGTTTACTGATGTAGCTGCCACGATGCTGAAACAGTGAGTGTTTTAGTTTTACCACACTGTCAAATGGAAGCCAGCTTTGACATTTCATTGTTTTAGGACTTGTGGGAAATAAATAAATCCTAACTAGGAAAACTGTGTGTCACTTTATAGTTCACTCAATGGTCTCAGCTCGTCCATTTTAGGACACATATGTGGGAATCTCATTAGGATCTTAGATTTTCCTCCCAATTGGGTTTTAGTTCATTTTATTGCCACATTATTGCATCTAGAGGCTGCATGGTAGATGCTATTGGTTCGAGTTTCAGCTGGTGCTTCTTTGGGCAGACTTTCTGAACACGTGTTGGGTTTTTGCGGGGGTTTTTTTTACGCAGTTAGAAAAGAAGCACGTTAGATGAAAAGGTGGCTCTAAATTGCCCTTGGTGTCTGTTTATTTCTCTCTGCACTGGTCCACTGTTGGACCGTAACCAGTCCTGGGTGTAGCCGGCATCCGGCTGCTGACTAAGAGAAGCTACAGAATAAATGGAAAAACCGAGTTGGAATAAAATCGGGACGTCCCAAACAAATTCGAGCCGACAGTTTTACAGACTCTTTGATTTAAACATGTTGGTCTCGCATTGTGTTTTTAATTAAAGCAAACAAAAGCCAATAATGTGGAAGTTTATGGATGCTGTCATTTTGATTATTGCTTGATTTTATGGTGAAATGAGGCAGCAATGTTGGACAGATTGCTAGTGAGTATTGAAGATGTTGTTGAAAGAAATAGAGCTGCTACGCAGAGCGAATTTCCTGCATTTTGTAGACCGCCTGATCTCTTTGCCGACGAAATAGCTAGATAAACTAGATTCGGCACCGCAGACAAAGCCACAAACATCTGGAAATTATTTATTCTTTTTTTATCACCAACGCTCATCCATGTATTTGTCAAAGTAGGAAGGTGATGTTGGCAACTTTAAGTACGAGTGAGCAACAATATCCAAACCGCTGTTTATTGCTTTGAAATCTCTTTGATGTGGGTAAAAAATAATTAGACTTTTTCTGCTCGATCACGTTGTGATGCGCAAATTTCTAAAGTCTGTTTCGTCTAAGTTGCGATATGTGAGACGTGGTGGAGCTAATTTTAACCCTTTAAATGGTCAACACTGATTCATTGTCTTTGCATAGCGTCTGACTGGTAAGCTAACACAAGATGAAGGTTCGGCGTGGTGGGATTGAAAGGCTAATACAACAATTAGCTCACAAAACAGATCATAGAAGAGGCATGGAACAATATAACAAGACATGTTCATGTTTCTTGTAAAACTAAAAAAAAAATTTTATTTCTGAACAGTTGTGTTGTCTTTTTTTACAGTGTTATTTTCCTTATTAGAAGTTTTTAGATGTTTGCTTGTTCAAAAATGTCTTGAGTGGTTCAGGATTTTGGAAGTGAGATTAGCACCTAATATTTTATGATACAGTCATGATTTTTTATTTTGTTGTGATAATTGTTCAAAGAAACGTTAGGATCTATTTTGTTTCTAATTTGTCCTTTTCTCTGGGAGAACGGCACAGCTGCTAACAATGCTAACGTTGGACTGCTATCAGTGCTAATGGTGTTTCACAGTTTATTTGATCATCTTTAGCACAAGACCTAAAATATTTAGACTGATCAAACTTGTTTTTACCCTGAACTTGGATTCTTTAAAATTCCATTTGAGTTTGATGAAACATTCAGTGTTTCAATCAAAAATATTCTTCTAATGCTATTTTAACTAACAGCAAAATGAATCCATATACTGGATTGAGTTGTTGAGTCTGCCAGCATTATTTTATGCTGATTGGAGATTTTTTCAGGACAATTTGTGAAATATTTACATTTATTAAATAGGCTTTTTAAAAATCTATGGCTTTTTATAAAATCTATAGACTCAGTTGTCTCCAACTAAATAACGCATATCATTTTGTTTTGTGAGCTGTTTTTTCTAGAAATTAGAGCTGCTGTTCACATTTTTATCTTTTCGCTCTAATTTTGTAGTGGAGCTTGTTGTATTGGCCTGGAGGATGTAGTGGTGCATTCACAGCAAACGCGTTTTGAGCGTCAGGAGCCTCTGGTTTCCATTCAAAGTCTGTGTGGAACGTTGGGCACGTTGGACGTCAAAGGCTCAAAATGGTTCAAATCGCGCTGCGCTAGACACTCAAAACACGTCGCCATGGTCCTCGACGCGCTTCCACATAAACTTTGAATGGAAACCAGACAAGCCTGATGCTCAAATCACGTTTGGTGCGAATGCACCAAAGATTTCTTGTGTCATCAGGTTTAGTTAGAGCTCACTTTTTTGGTTTTTTGAGACTGGCTGTAGTTTTTTGCACCCGTTGTGTTATTGTAACATCAGTTTTCAGTTTTATAGCATTCATAAAAAGTACAGTAAAAAAAACCAATGTAACAGAGGACCAAACTGTCCTCTGTTACATTTTAACTACAAGACTTTACTTGTAGTTAAAAGAAAAATAACTTTGGGTTTGCCATAACTTGGCTGTAAAGAGTTTAAAACAAGCCCAGACGGTAAAAGAAAGTCCTCCATCTATTTGAACTGTCTTCAAAATCAAAAACCATCAACAGAGTAAATTTGCTGTTTTCAGTCTGTACAACATTTACATTCTCCCCTCAAACACGTTGTCATATTATCGGCTGAATTATAGCTGAGTGTTGAGAAGTGGCGAAATCAGAAGGAAAATCCCGAGCAACAGTTAGAAAAACCAGTGAGTCAGGCCGAGTGGGAGAGAAAGCACACTCTGGGGCCCGTCTTTTAGCTCCACATCTGGCCCTGATATTTCAGAGTTAATTAGTCATGCAGGGGTTGTGTGTAGATAAATCTATCATCCCGCCGAGTACAAACCATTTGAGAAATGAAAGGAAGTGAGGAGATATACACAGCCCTGGCTCCCTTCATAAATCACTGTCCCAGATTAAAAACAGACACTGCCGTGATGAGAGCAGGGGGATAGGGAAAGGGCTGGCCCTGGACAAAAGGACACTTCCAAGCTACACAGGATATACTGCACTGTCATACACATTTTACCACGGGGATTATAAACACTAAACAACCCAAGGATGGCTCAAAGTGTGAGAACAGCAGAACAAATGCTAAAAACATTCAAGAGCCTAGAAAAAGTCAACAGCATACTGAGGCAGCCATGAGGCTAAGCTAAAGTACATTTCAATGTACAACATGTGCAATGATTGTTCTTTATAATGCAAACAAAACACATAAATATCTATATTTCTATTTATCTATATATTTAACCATTTCGGTGGCTAGCTAGTTAACTAGTTAGCTAGCTAAATAGTAGCTAACTAGTTAATTAGTTAGCTACTAACGAACTAATTTACTAACTCTGAAGGCAAAATAAAGCAAATCCAAACATGTGACGGCATCAGTTCACTTATTCTACAGAGTTGCAAAAATAATTTCATTCACACAAAGGGATTAGGGTTTCCACATATATGCTTTTCACTTAGTTTGATATTACTGACACTTGTTCTGAAAGATTTACATTTAGTATGAAAGAATTCAGATCTGAATATTTGATTTCCCTTTTGCAGCTCAAAACTTCACTCACAAATGTGCTGAAAGCTTTGGATCTTCTTTTAACCTGACGGAGTCATAAATTACTGTTAAAAAGTCTGAACGCTAAAGAACCCAAACACCTTTAAACAGATTTTTTTTAAAATCTTCAGCTAGCAGGAATCTTTTCATGTGTCGACAATTTATTTGGTTGTCAAACTCTGTAAGGCGAAGAGAGCAGAAGTAAAAACAAACTGTTGCACATGTGTAATTTTTTTTTTCCTAAAAATATTTTTTTCTCTTTTCTGATGATTTTCAACATCTCTTCTTGAATTAAAGATTGCTAAAGGCATATTTAATTTTGAGGTGATGATGAATCGATTAATCTCAAACTTTAAGAACTTTCCTAACACTTTTCATTTATGCTTAACTTTGTATCAACAGAGCTGTACCCCATAGAGTGATGAACACAATGGGAACATCTAAAAAAATAAAAAAAAAAACATACAAATTTGCGGATGTAGCGATGGAACATGAAAGATGTATTAAAGGTGTATTACAAAATAACTGCGTAGATCTGGGAAGTACAATAAATCGGGCTGAACTTTGAATCACCTCAACCTTTATTTAAGGTTAGTTTGGGATTTATAGTTTTAAAGAATTACGACAGGGTTCAGGATGAGGTTGAAGGTTAGGAAAGGGATGAGGTCAAAGGTCAGAGCGGGGAAAGTGCTGAGTATTAACAGGAACATCTGTGTGACAAACGTTGCAGTGGAACGATGGGAAAGCACTCCAAATTCTTTTAGTGTACGGAAACATACAAGCCTATAAAATAAAGGTTTTTTTGTTCAGTAAGCGAACAAAAAAAAATGTTTTCAATATGAGGTAATGGTTAAAAGTTGTGAGCTATTAAGAGGGTGAGGGGGAAGCATCATGGAATGTTAGTTTTGCGTTATAAAGCCAGCTTGTCGCTTTATTTCCATGCGGCGGGCGTCCTGCAGGACCAGAGCGGACATGTAAGGCCGCCGATAGCCATCTGACCAGGAAACATTAAATCACAGATGAAACGGCGCGGGGCGGGGGGAAGCTGTAAATCAGACATTACAAAGACCCCGGTGAAAGCGCAGGAACGTTGCTCTGCCGTGGGATCGTCCCTCATGCGCTGCCTTCAAAGCTGGCCCAGGCAGGAAGCAGTCAATCCCATTTCCTGTCCGCATCACCCCGGGGACCGCGGCCCGAAACTGAGGTGTGAAGGAAAAAAAACTAACAGATTTTTTTTTTTTTTCCTTGGCTGGCTTTATTCTCCCTCCCAAGGACATTCAAAGTGTGCGGCGATTGTGTTTGTGGCTGTTTCTCTGAGGCGATGAAAACAGATTCCAATGGCACAGGAATCACATTTGTATGAACGTGAACTCTGACCACGATAAGGCTGTTGTCGTGGAAACACTGATGATGGGTTTGTTGGTGTCAGGGTTGGTTGAAAAGTGAAACAAAACAAGACAAAGGTCTTTTCCAAACTTTTGAATTCCCTTTATGTCACTTGGGTGTGTGCTCGCAAGTATGAGCGGCTTTATTTTAGCCTAGGAAACAAAATGTTGCTTTGAGCAGAACACAAAATAATCCAGAAGCCCATGGGTAGAGATGGAAAGAACAGCAAACACACAAACCTTCCAGAATAAATAAGTCCTTGGGTCAGGATCCACTGTAAGACCAGACCAACGTATAAGCAACAAGGCAATTCAAGGTGCTTTAAATGACAGAATATCTGACAAATGTTACATTTCAGATTGGAAATCAATAATGTTTCAGTTATTATACCAGTAAATCAAAGGCAACTGTAAGTAAATAAATGTTTAGCCTTTATCTAGAGTTTATGAACTCAGCATTTCATAAACTGCTGAGTTCACATGAACACAAAGATTCATATTTTTTTGTGTGACATATTAGTTTTAATTGTGCAAACAAAAGTTGTGATCGTTAACATTTAATGTGTGTAAATCCATGTCGTCAGACTGTAAAGACTTTTTTGGTAAGATGTGTTCGACTTGTCTGAGAAGTTGGGAGTTTGATATTAAACCTCATCAATACATCCTATGTTAGCAGCGGCCATGTTGGATATTAATCATGGGGTCAAGCTGTGAACTTACCGATAGGTTGTGTTCTTGTAGTTTTTCCGACCTAAATGTGAAAATCGGACTTCTAAATTCAAAGAGACTGCACCATATTTAGAAGAATTATAATTCAAAGCATTCAAAAATAATTCCTAGCCTTATTGCTACAAGTGGTGATTAAATATTTGAGTTAGAGGCAGTGATTGAGCATGTGCTTTGAAAACTTAGCGTTAAGAGCTGGACGTTTAAAGATTCTGAGATTTCCAGAAGACTTACATTTATTTTTATCCACCATGTACCAAGAGTTCAAAGTTTAAAAAGATGAAACATCCCCAAGGAAGGCACAAATTGTCATCCCTTGCAAAAAGACTAATTTTGTACCTTAAAAAGTTGGATACCAAACAAACAACAAAATCTTTTGTTTTGACTCTTCTTGCTTCGATTAGGACTTTCACACCGAAGGGTGAATTCATTGTGGCGCATTTACGGACTGGAAAAAGAAGACATTAAGAAATTGGCTCTGCTGAACTTGTCGGGGCCCGCTGCATGCAAAGCTATTGTGCAGTTAGGGAGAATTTTGTTGGACCGAGAACCTAGACTCCCCCTGTTTGGTGACTGCTCTCTTTATTGGCTTCCAATTAAATGGAAAATAAAATCCAGCTCATCAAACATAATTCCCTTCTCCTCCGAAGTTGTGAACTCGTAATAGTCGTCTAACACCGCTGACGTCCGCGGAAACGGGAGGAGTTTCACAGGAACTCGACACAGTGCGTCTGGTGGACCTTGAACGGCGTGTGCAGAAACAAGCATCCCGCAAACCACAAGGCCGAGAATCGACAGTCTGACTTCGCCTGACCACGCCGGGTCCTTCAGTTTCAGACCACCCAGTCAGACCACAGGGCGTAAATTTCTAGATGTAGCTCTAATTTATAAACATACACTAAGTTATCAATGTATGAATCATGTGATTCATGATTCATACATGAATCACATGATTCATGTGATTCATGAATCATGTGAATCACATGATTCATGTGAACATGTCAATGTCAATTGACATGTTATCAATTGACATTGATAACATGTCAATTATAACATGTTATCAATGTTATAATTGATAACATGTTATCAATTATAACATTGATAACATGTTATCAATGTTATAACATTGTTAACATGTTATCCTCATGTTTAACGCATAAACATTTGAGTATGGTTGATAGAATAAGACACTATGTGACCATTGAGGACTTTGTTGAAAGGTTAACAGTGAGAACACAAGTGAATTAATGGCAATGTTTCTCAAAATCAGTCAAGTTTTGAAAAAAGTATTTGTTTTAAGATTTACGGTAGGTAAGTAGGTTGCAGACATGAAACTTGGAATAAATGAGTTCTGAATGTTGGTTCCCGGTGCGTCCAAAAGCTCCGAGAGACGCCATAAAAACCAGAAACACCAACCGCTTTCATTTGTAAGTTGCACATTTTCACAGATTACGCACGGCAACGCAGCACACTGTCATTTTCTCACGCTGTGGAAAACAGATGATGTTGCAGCTGAAATGTGTTTGCCAGCAGGACACGACGAGCTTCAACGACAGTCTGCAGGCTTCAGCAGTGATTTTGATGGGATTTTACGTGACAGATCAGAACAATGTTGAGCTGAATTGTGGAGTGGAAGGAAAAACGACGCATGGTTTTCAAACGTGAGGCGTCCGTCTGTGTTCAGACACCCAGTCGACCTGAAGAGCTAGAGACAAACATTTTCAGACTGAACGAGGAAGACCTGTGAACATCAATGTTTAAGTCTAGTTTTCAGTTCGATTCAAGACTGATCCAATTTAATATGGAGAGTATTTTTGATCTAAACCATGCCAGAGTTATTTTTAAAGATATGAACATAAATTTGTGCTTGGCCACACAGATGCATGTTGATTTTGTGCAGCTTTCATCTGGTTTTTTCTCCCCCCTCAATGTCAACATCAGCGATTGTCAGATAGCGGTACAACTCAAGGAAATGGTTTTGGAGATATTTCATTGGAAATGCAAACTGGAAAATCATTAATATATTAGAAAAACAATAATTAAAATGTTGTTGGTGCTAAGAGTGCGTGGTTGCTGCTGTGCCAGCCGTGCCTTACGTGGGCACAGCATGAATAAGCGCCTCTGTTGCAGCAAACGGCGGTCAGGGTTTGAGAGGTAAAGGGTAAGAGCGTAGCAGAAAAGGAATTTAGTAATCCGGTTTTGGCTGGAGGGAAATGAAAGATGAGAGTTGACGTTTAATTACAAGGTTAGGAATAGGCTGCTGATGGAAAAGAGCTGGGTGGGGCTGTTGGTGGAGTCGGGCCCAACAACTGTGAATCATCCCCGTTGGGTTTGAGAACAGCTACGTTCAGGGGATTTCTTAGTCATGCCGCAGCCACCCTGGTGCTTCTTGAACGCCTAAAATGACTGAAACGTCTACAACAGGGGGGCCCGAACTTTTTGAGACCAAGATCTGCTTTTTCTGTCACCAGTCGGCTGAGGTCTACCTCATGACACGAAGATATAAAAATTGTAAATGAAACTCTGTTGACCTATTTTATATGCAAATATACATAGCAGACATATTAACGTGATAGAAAACCTGATGTAGTTTCTGACAATGGGAGCAGGTTACTGGTTTCTCGGTCAGAAGCTGATTGCAAACCTGAGGCCAGCAGGTGTCATTATGGTAGATCTGAAATGTAGTTTGATGACCTCAATATGAGAAATTTCAGACTGATAGGAGGAACCACAGAGATCTGTTAGGTTAATGCACATCTTGTGAAGCTGGGATGTTTTTTCCTCCAGCAGGATCCAGAGGAATCGCCTCAAACCAGATGTTGGACTGGAATGTATTTTAATGTCATTTGTTTTCAACAGTGGAGCTATAAAGGTTGAACAAGGTTGTCATTTTGGAGAAAATCTGATCAGCATCAATATTTCCACGAAATAAGAGACAAAAATAAATATCATGGTTGACAGAAGAAAAGCCTCTCAGACTCTGAGCCCAAAGCAAGATGCCAAAGAGCACCAAACACATGTTGTAAATAATAGATAACTGATTTAATTTCACATAATTATCGCGGTAGAAGCCATTTGTTTGTTAGTTAATGAAATATATTTGTCCCATTTGATGTTTGTTGTGACGTATATTCACAAACAAACAAGGTAATTTAGTCCAAGTTTATCGTTTATTGAACGTTCAGAAACTACAGCGGCTGTAAAACAACCCGAACACGTGATCAACTCTAAACCACTCCCACCGTTTTACTCTCTCTCTCTCTTTGTCGTTAAGCACACCTGTTGCCGTGGCAACCGCCTGCGCCCGCAAGCCCAGAAGAGATTGCGTTAAAAACATTCAGTCCATTACGATATCAGGTTTCCAGGCTTCATATTTATTTCTCGATTATTAACTAGCGCTCTCTGAACACAGCAAAGGTTGATTAGCTCATTTTAAACTCCTGCTCTGCTAAAGTCGACCTTTCAGTTGGTATTTTAGGGAACAGTTTGGGAAATTTGAAGTCAAGGGTCTGTAATTAAGCTGTATATACCATTCTTAGCATAAATCCAGGCTAGATGGTCCGGGACGTTGAAGCTAATGGCTTGTCTGAGACAGTGGACTAAATACAACCGTTATCTCGAGTGAAAAGCGGAGGCTTTGGCATTTGTTTGTCTGCTGCCCAAACGCCAAAACACTTTGCTTGTGTCTGACACAGCAGACCCTCCGTAGGCCACAGGGATCGAGGATTCACCGGGAATCGGCTCCGGCAGCAATCTAAAAGTTGCTCGGGAGATTAAGGGATTTCGCAAACACTCTAAGAATGTTCCTTAAATATTTCTTACAAAATGAAAGTTTATTGATCTTTGAGAGAGCAAACTTGCATTATTATGCCATTATCAATGTACTTCTTGAAAATGGTCTCAAAAAACACAATATCATTGCGTATCGCAATACTTTCTGGGACAAAACATATGTTTTTTTCTAAGTTGTGTGTTATTATTGTTTTTCTTTATTGCTTTTGGTTGTCATGTTTTATTCTGTTATCTTTTGATAGTAGAACAACATCATAGCATGATGTAAAGCTAAAAAAAAGTCCATTTTACATTTTTTCTTTTCTTTTTTTTTATATATACTGTTCCTTCAACCTCTGGATCCATGTAATCTGGATTGGGCCTGGTTTTAACCGACCCACACTACAAAAACCCAGAACCATTCCTTTATGAACGATTATTTTAGCCCATTTCCATCAGCCTCACCAGAACCTCGTCCAGCTCACGCCAAACGTCCCGCTCTTTTCAGCCAAACGTGGATCGGTGCAGAAAACGAAGGCCTCCACGCTGCGACGACGACCGCGGTGATGATGATGATGATGATGATACCCATTTGAGCGGCTCTGATTTGTCACGTAGTCAGGATGTAGTTAGCGAATGTGCACCTCATTAGCCCCGGATCACCAGACTTGTTAGCAGCGACTCTGTCTGCAATAATTCACAGGCCTTTCGTCTCGACAGAATGTGTTTCTTGTACGACGTAATGGAAGCAATCCATTCTCCCCGTCAATGCCGGGAAACACTTTTTTCTTTTTTGTTTGTTTTCGGGACAAATTGTGCTTCGCTGGAGAAGGTTCATTGTGGAGAAAGATGGAGGGAGTGCTAAGACTTTGTGCCACAGATTCGTGTTTTCAGGGCGTGGATGGATCTATTTGAATCTATTGCAAGTTCTGCTCTAGATTCTGACACAGACTTAAGAAGATGTACAAATTAGTGGTTTAAAGACGACTTGATGGATGTTTGCAATAAATTATGCATTACTTCTATTTCTACATGTATACCTCAGGTTTAATCATGATCTACAACCTCTCAATGAAATATTTCTTTAACTTTAAGCATTCCCAGTTTGCTTTATTGTCATCCGATGTTTTAACCAAAGTGCAACAGAAACGACGATCCGTCTTTGCTCCCCTCCTCTTCCTTCCTCTTCCTTCCTCATCATCACTCTCTTCTCCCCATTCCTCTCCAACTCCATCTAGCCCTCATAGCCCCCTCCATAAATCCTGGGACAGCAGCGCTTTAATGGATAATTAATTGATGCTGCTGCAGCACTGTAATAAGACAATAAATTACGACACAGGCCGGGCTGCTGTGTCAGTGTGTGTTGCTAATGGCCCTTCAGGGCTGGGGCAGGAGGCTAATAAATTAGACAGGTATTAACTGTTGTGTGCTAAGTAGCCCTCCACCATGAGAGCAGGGACCAAGGAGGGGGAGATGGAGGATGGTACGGAGAGAGAGAGAGAGGTGGAAAAGTAGCCGTAAACACACCAAAAAAAAAAAACAAAGGACAGAGAAAAAAGAAAAGTTTTCCATTTTTGGCTAAAACTCTACAAAATCAAATCTAGCCGAGGATTTTTGTTCATTTTCACATTTTACTGCCTACATGTACTAAATCAAGCCCACAGTCCCAATGTGATTTATAAATATTTGATTTATTTGAATATTAGATCATTTGTTAATACACACTAACTATGTCATGTTTTATTTTTACCGGTCAGAATGGAAAAGGTGAACTGAAGGAATACATAGACGGTTAAAAACACTAAGAAAATACACATTTTATACAACAATTTTACAAGCTTCAAATGGATGGATGAATGTTTTTGAAATTTGGATAGAAATGTGCATAAATGAGACACTTTCGACAGTAATTTCTGACTTTTGACTTCAACACCATGAGCTTGATAAATCAGGGATGATATAAATCCCGACAGACACGTGATCAATCAATAGATAATACGTCTGATATGTTATTCAATACTCAATATTGTCACCTTCCTAAAATAATGGCCAATGTCATTTTTTTGGCAAAATCTAAATGATATGTAGAATAGAGGCACACTGCATTGTGGGGGATGTAGTTCAGAGGAACTCTCACAGTCAGCTAAGCTAGGCTGGTAGCACCAAGTACAACACCGGATGTTTCTATGTATGCAATCATCAGACCATAAAACAACCGATATTTGCTCAATTTGTTCTCGTCTTTGACGGGGAGAAAAATATTAAAAGACTCCATAAAAATTTTCCTGTACAAAGCTTTTTTTTTCTAGCCCCCTTCTTCTCCAACTCCACCATTAGGTAATCTTACAGCAACGTTTCATTGACAAGTCAACAAGAAACACCGATTGCACGCTTTGCACAATCCAAAGCTCCATCGTTTTATGCTTACAGTATGGAAACTATAGAGACCACATCTAGATACACTGGAATGCGGCTTCAATTTCCAATCTGAAGGATTTTTGTTGCTTCCCAAAGAGGGAAGAGAAAATAATTTTAAATAAATAACAGCTTTGTAAACAAGGGCCGCGTCTCCCGCTTTTAAATGTGGAATTTCAGCAGATAGTCTCTAATCCAATTTTAATGCTTGTCTGATTAAGAGGTGAGGAGGATTAGGGTGCAAAGTGATCATGTGTGGTGTGATCCGCGCATCGTCAAGTGAAATGTTGTCCCATAATGCGAGCGCCTGTTAAGAGGGAGGGGAAGGAAAACAAGAAGAAGAAACCGATTCGGGCGAAACAAAGCGAAACATTTCAGAGATTAGTCTTGCACAGGAGAAGAAGAGAAAATGTCTGTTCAGTCACGTCGTTCCAATTAAAAATGCTGCAGATCTTTCATTTCCCACTGTCGGGCCTAACGAGCGCAGCGCAGTGGCAGTTATGTAGATAAAAAGTCTTTCTGATTGATTCCAACGGCCCATTGAAATTTGTTTCACTCCACCTTATTGATCGCACCCCGCTGCTTGAAAACTGCTAATTAATAATGATAATAAAAGTGCCACAGCTCATTAAAATCAACCACACCAGGCTGAACTCCAGCCCCCTTAATCTTCCCCATGTCGTTTATTTTATCTGCCCTTTTTTTTTGTTTTAAACATGTGCTTTAGTGTTTCTGTCTTGTGTGTGAAGAGTTTTAATCGTCAGTTTTCCGTTCTGTTTTGGTTGAGCTTCCCAGCTGACGTGAAACGTCGATGTTTTTCATCGTGCACATGCCATTATTCCTCTGTTAACTCTTTCATTTTTTATTTATTTTTTTGTAATTGAGTCAGATGCCGCCAGATAAGCGTCCGCCCCCACACGCCGAAATCCATAATGAGAAAGTGTTTATTTTCTACCCACGGTAAATCTTGCGACTGCTAAATCTTGGCGTGTTTGGATTCCTTCCCGACCGCGTTTCACAGTCTTTGTTTTACAGCTTATTATTTAAATCACTTCACTTTTTACTAATATTTATCCACAGCTGATTTATTTCTTCATGAGGCGTGGACGAAGCAAACTTTATCTTGTTTCATTACAAGATTTTCAATCATCTCCAGTGGCATTAATTAAGGACGAAGCCATGTTTAAGCTGCAGCACAAGAACCGGGCAGGCCAGGTTAGGATGACCTTTGGCGACAGGTTGAAAAAGAGATGTTGGGTCAGATCTGGTGGTGGTCTGCCGAGTTGTTACGAGCAGTCAGCATCTTATCAGTCGGAGTGATCTCTGTTTGGAGAATCAGGAGAGTTAAGTGGTTGGTTCAAGACCAACAATAGTGGAAAAAGGAGCTTTTAAATGTTCTGATATGTATATTTTATCACTAGATTGCAGCATTTTCGAAGAGTGGAAAGTATAAAACTTGAGTGGAGACGTGGCGTAAAGAGACAGCATTAAGGGCTTTCCAGCCACATTGTGCCATAAAATGCAACTATGAAGTAACTATGTTACCTTCAGTTGCAGTAGAAATTCTGCATGTGTCAAATACAACCAAAGAATTGGGCCTCTGTCTCTTTAAAAAAAAAAAAAAAAAAACTCCTCCTCATTCTGAAACTCCACCCTCAGGAAGTCATCCCAACATCGCTCCTCTAGTAACCCTTTAACATCATTTTTACCAGAGTTGCATGAGAAGTATTTTGTATAATGAACTCAGCTATTCGCAGTTTCACCAGGTGTTTGCTAATTGCTGCTGGCTAGTCTGAAGGAGCTGCGTGGAGGAGTCGCTGTTGCTCTGGGAGCCAGAACCTCAGAAAATTGGAAACTGCAGCTCTGAATAGGAGCTTCTTCTTCAAAGGCGGAGCTAGGTCCATCCTGCAGGATTTTCTTTACAACTAAATAGTTGCTATGGGAGACAAAAAGATTTCTCAGACATACTTGAAAGAACTAAAGCTACACTCCAGGTAGGTTTTTGATGAAGGAACATTATAACCTGATGTGAAACTAAGAAAAAGTCAGTTTTATCTAATGCTGCCCCTTTAGCTTCATCAATGATAAAATCCTTGTACAATAAAGCTCCTCAAAAACGACAAAATGATGTCTGTATAAGTTATTTTTACAAGACAGTGCTGACATTTGATAATAAAAAAACCCGTCATATTATGCACTGGTGAGGACTAAACAGAAGACGGAACAAGGTCTCCCTTCCTCCTCGTTTGTTGTTACTGGAAGTGTCCAAAGCGTCCCGCCGAGGTGAACAAGGACAAACGTCTCTGAGGCGATGTGGGCCGACGGCGCTAAAGTGACCGAGGAGACAAACCCTTTCGTCTGCACCCTGAGCAGTCCTGCTACTACCTCGCTTCTGCGGAGAAGTGGAGCGCTACATAAATTACCAGCGGACACCACTGTCACCACCAGAAGACGGAGTACCCAGCGCAGAGCTCTCGCAGCTCGGGACCTGAAACATTTGGCCATATTTTTCGCCAGCTGTCAAGACGTCTAATAAAGCGGGGCAGAACGGAGGGACGGTGCAGGAGCTGAGGGTGGATGAAGTATCTTGCACTGATGTAATATGGCTTATAAATCTAATTTAATTACCCTGTGTGGGGACGGGCTGTAGAAGCCATGACTGGATTTATTGTGCCTTAACTTGGCATCTTAACGACTTTGTGCTTTTAATATCATTACCCTGTAATTTATTCCCTTTCGTGCGCGCGCACTAACACTCTTTAAGCGCTCGCGGCCCAACACCCACAGTGCAGTCATAATCTTTCTAAGCAGGCTGCTGTACAGATAACGGCAGGCCTGATCTGTGACAGGTACTGATCCATAAACTCTGCATTTGACTGAGCCAATATCATCGAGGTGATATTGGCTTCATTTGGGTCCTAAAGTTGCATTTCGATGTAAAACACGGTGAACTCTTAATACTTCATCATGTTTGGAATGGACACCTGCTATTCCTTCTCTCTCTTGGGCAACGCTCATTCAAGTGTGACAATTTGCGGATTTCGTGGTAGGAAAGGTTGAAGATGATGGCGAAATTCAAAATAACTTCCTGAATTTCACAACAAAAACAAGTTTTTATGCTCGCTTGAGGTGGTTTTGGCTTTTCTGAAAAAGGGAATGCGCTGTTGACGAGTAAGTTCTGATGTAGCGAACTTAAAACATGTTCGCTAAACATGCTAGCTCCTTTAGATAGCAGAGAATAGACATAGGGTTAGGTTTAGGGTAATAAAATAAAATACATACCGAAATGTGTTAGTTTTCTCTCTAGTAAGCATGTTCTCCTTCTGAGTTATTTACTTAAATATCATGTTTCATCTGTTTTTATCAATTGTTTCCTTCATCCTCATTTCCACACTCTTCCCTTCAGGTCAGCCTGTATGCTTAAAAAAAAAAAAGACAAAAGGTGGGAGAGAAAAAAATAAAAATTGATAAAAAAATAAAGGGTAGGGTGATGATAATCATCTGGTCTCCACCTCCTGCTCTGTCACACAAAGTTTCCAGAGTCTCTGGTCCACATTAGCTTAGCTTGCTATTCAGCTGAGCCATCAACTTAATGCAATCGTCTACATGCCTGCTGCACGGTCTAACTGACAGTGACATATTTGTTTTGCAGCCTTCTGCAATCTGATGTCTGCCACCATACTAAAGATTTGATTCATTGTCTCCCCCATTTTTCAAGCCCATAATTGGCTGGAACCGCACAGGCAAGCAGTTAGAAAGTCCTTCCTGTCTGTTGTTGATTAGCGAGGGCTTGTAGAAATTAATGAACCGAAAACTTAATTTAGCCGTCCATCGCGACATGTTTGACATCAAACAACAAATCAGTCAAACGTATTTTGTAGCTCGTTTATTTGACTGTTTGATCTGTTTTCGTCTTTATCAAAAGCTTTTTTGTTCTTTTTTTTTTAGTGTCAATTGGTTACAGTGCATGTCTTACTAATGGTGATCACCTCATTTTTTAAGCCAAAATGACCCAACTAACTTTTGGCACTTAAGGTTAAACGTGAAGCAAAACTTTGTACCGTCAACTATCCGTCCATTTTCTTATAACAACAGGTCACGAAGCGTCGCCGAAAAACCAAGGTCTTGGTTCGATTCGAATGCATGTGTGAACTCCAAGCAGACCGGAGGCTGCTCCAAAAGCAGGGCATTCTGGGTAAATACAACCAAAACAAACCTGTGAATCTGTTACTAGCGGGGAAAATGATACATAGTCTTTTACCAAAGACAAGAGATAAATCACGCAACCCCTAAAGTCTGACGCTAGTCTCTTTTTATTTACATTTCTTGAAGGAGAAAGTTGGGCTCAGTGTCTTCTTCAGAGGATTTTGTGTTTTCGTCAGTAGTTCTTGGTGCAGCGCCCCCACAGGCGAGGTGGTGAACAGGTCTTCCAAAGGATTTGGTTTGTTTGACACGGTGCAGCGTTTTGGTCCCCAATCAAACCGCGACTACCTGACTACCAGGTAGGAAGACAATAAATGTCAAAGAGCTCTAGAGATACAAATAATTGTCAATGTAATCTAAAATGTGGAAAAGAAAGGAAAAGAAGATTAAGCAAAAATGGTTAAAAGGGAGAATTTAAAAACTGCCTCCAACATGACTTCTGGGTTTTAATTACACAATCTGTCTCCGTTAAAGGCTTTTAATACACAAAATCTATACGTCATGATCGCCACATAACGACATACAAACAATATTTCCTTTGTTCATTTTGTTCTAATGCTCCCTTTCTGTGCACAAGAAGTGGAACAGCACAGATAGATCATACGAAACTCAATTTTTAAAGCTCTGGCGTTTTTAGAGTCCATCAGGTCATAATGGGATTTATATGTTATGTACAATTATGGTTTTCCGATCCCTCGAGAGGCTGGTTGTTTGGATTACAAGGGAATAAATCTCGGTTAGAAAATTTTATACAAGTCATTGGAAAAAGTAACCACATGCCTTAAACTTTTCCACATTTCTACAAACTTTAATGTGTTTTATTGCCATTTTATGTGACTAACAAAGCATCATTTTGAGGTAGAAGAAAAATACATATCTTTATTTATAAATACATAAACACAAAGTGGGGTGTGTATTTGCATTGAGGCTCTATGATATATTTTGTAGAACAAACTTAGGCAAAATCCCCACAGCATGATGCCGCCACCACCTTGTCTCATGGTACGTCAAAGAGAGCGATCTGCGGAGATGGTTTCCAGTTACTCCAAGTATTTCTTTTTATTTTCATCGAATGGATTGAACTAAGCTCAGCTTACAACTTGTTTTACAACCTTTAACCTGCTTGTGCGCCTCTATGGAGCTAAATTGGGGCCATAAATTTGTCAAAATAACAAACATTTAAAAAAATTATTTGTTAGAACTAGAAAAAGAAAGATGTGAAACAAAAAATTATTTAGAAAATGAATTTAAAAAAAAGATTTGAACCTGAAAAAATGTTGGATCTACTTTTCAGATTCAGATTTTTATTTCATTTGATTTTATTTTGTCAAATCCAGCTCCATAACTTCATCATCCTTTATCCGTTTATTGACTTTTTGGGTCCATTTTTTTAAACTATGAATTGTTTATAATAAAATACATTAAAGTATCTTGTGAATGAGTTCAAGGTGTGTGAATATTTTTGCTCGTCAAGCTAGCTTCCTGCGTTTATGGCAGTGCAGCACTAATACGGCACGCAGCACATTTAACACAATGTCCTCTACTGTTTGCAAGGCTGTAAATGTGATTCACATTTACTCCCCACGCTGCTGCTGGAGGAGAAGTTGCTTCAAGGTTACATAAAGCACAACCCGGGTCACACACAGGATTTACTGTTTGTCGTAAACAAGTTGCACACATACAAACCTTCTCACATTAAACTATAGCCAAGTACAAGATGTTTAATGCTCTGGACACGACTGTGAAGCGAGAGACGGGACGTGGAAATAAAACGTGCCTCGTTTTTCCAAAATGTAATTATCCAATCACGCCTTATGTACTTTGTGCTCATAGTTGTCTAAATTAAAGAAGAATGGGTGCAAATTTGTGTTTGCAGATCCATGGGTGTGTCTAGATTTTTTTTGTTTTTTTAGGAGGAACAAACTGTCGACGGGCAGCATGTGAAAATTTTCTAATCAAGCGATTAGCGTGTTTAGCTTAGCCTAGCTTAAATATGTTCAAATCTAATTTTAGCTTCTTTATGCTAAGTCTATTCAACTTATTTGGTTAAATAATTTTATTTGGTAAAAATTATTTAACCTTTACAGACTACAATTTCCAAACAACTGCTTAATTACCCACTTTTCTCCTTTATTAAGTTTTTTAGCAGATTTTTCCTATTAAGCATCAGACAACCAGTCAATGGGACCAAGAACGGAAATTAGTCTCTTGGCTATAATTTCTTGCTTTTACATATAGATGTTAAATATGTAATGTCCTATTATAAAGAAAAAAAAAATCTTATTATAAAATAATTATAAATCGTGGTTGTAAAACAACAAAAGGAGCATTTCTGCCATCTACTGACATGGAGTGTGAACAAAGAGCAAATCTATGATAAGATGTGAGCAAACTGACTGACAGCTCATGTTGCAGCCGTTATAGCTTTCATATGATATCCTGGTAAAATACAAAGAGGCTTATGGTTGTAATTGACAAAATGTGGAAACAATCAAGATGTAAGCCAACTTTCAGCTAGACACTGTGTCTTCACAATGATATAAAGGTTCATATAAATCCAGAGTCTTAATGTTCCTACATTAAGACTCAACAAATTTGAATCAAACAATCCAGTACTTGTATTCATGCACTTTTTTAATCTTGGTGTGATTTGAAAAAAAGAAAGATCCAAATTTAATTTCGAGGAGATCAGACGCAGGTTTTTCTTGTGCCACCAAATGAGCCGCATCCTCATCCCATTTAATTAATTGTTCCTGAAAGGAATGAGCTCAATAACCACTGGAATAACAACAAAGTGTCCGTCCTCCACTCCAGTGAAAACACGAGGGGAGCCACTCCCTGACCTGACCTACCGGCGTGTTCAGAGTGTGGCTCACTGTCAAAACACAGTGTGTGTGTCAGCGCGGGGGGTCAAGGCGAGGCTAGGCGAAGAGGAACTGGCACTCCTCACCGTCAGTGGGCGGAGGAGGGAAGCAGGGGGTTTGAGACAGGCAGCAGGCAGAACCCACACAGAGCGAGCGGATCGGTCCGAGCTGCCAGCCGCGGCCGCGGAGAGACGGAGGGAATGAGCGCCAGCCGCCAGCAGAGTGTTACCGGACCCTGAGCGGAAAATCCAAAGGTTACATCCATTCCTAGCAGACAGAAATAGAGCTGCAAAAACAGTAAAAGAGTATTTATTTTACGACTGAAAACACAAACCAACTGTAGCAAGTGGATATAAAGTGCTGACAGAAATAGTTTTTAAATCTGAATAATTCAGTAATGGCGCAAATTTGAACCAGAGAGGATGTGCTCATTCTGAAGAACAGGAAAGTGTTATTAATGTTAGATAAAACTTTGGCCTACGTCAAGGCTGCGTCAGATAGTCTTTTTGCAGAAAACGGTTTTAGGACACAAAAAAAACAGAAAAACACGCCGGTTGAAATTAAAAGAAATAGTTTTAATTGCTCACTGAACAAAGAAACAAAGAATAGTTCTTTACTGGAAATAATCAGTAAAAAACAAGAACCAGAGGTACAAAAATTCAGCATCAACGATCCAAACCTTCACTGAGCTCAGTGGAAAACTAGAACAGTTTCAGTCTGGCGGATTCTACAGTCTTTCTGCAAAGGAGACAATTGAAAATATTATGTCAAAGTTGTTGCAGAAGTCAAAAATCAATTTTCTTTCACCGCCATCTCAGTTTCTAGACCTAACTTCTAAACCGTGTTTCCATTAATGCTAGCATTGCGCAAATTGGAAACACGGCAATTTCAAAAGAACAAATTTTTTGCTAAAAGATTTTGAGCTAGGATGAGGTGGCTGTTTTTTTCCTGTAACGAAAAAGATGTATTTCACAAAGGTGCAATGGAAACTCTTTCACATCACACGAGTCAACTGGATGTTACTACTGGCGGAAACAGCAAAGAAGACGACAGGAAGTGGTAGGAGGATAATAGTTTGTTTTGGGGGGTTTTCTGACAATGTGCAGCTCATAGCATAGCACAGTTCATAAAAAAATTGTGTGTCATTCAAACATGTTGAGCATCGATAAAGATTTCCACACATTAATAATGGAAACACAGCTTCAGAGAACATTCTTTACATGTTGTCCTAAACTAAAACTAAAAATGTTATCTATTTTTCACACATTGGATCTGGATAATCCTCAGAAGATACAAAGACTGTTACTAACTGAAGGCTGGAGGATTCAGGGGATATGTTGAGTCAGAGTCTCTTCACCACATACCCAGTTCTAAAACTACCTAAAACTGAATTTAAGAGCAGAGAGTCCTGCGGATAGAAACACATCCAGAGAGTAAAAGGAGAACCTGGCCTGGCCAAAATAAGCTGTAGGAGGTGTGTACTTTTAGTTCTCGTGGGTGTGTGTGTGGTCATGGCTGAGTTTTACTCTGTGTGTGTGTGGGGGGGGGGGGTGTGTGTGGGTGTGTGTGTGTGTGTGCGCTCCAGAGTGATTTATGGGGCCTGTCCTCCTCTGCCAGCAGTTTGTCTCCTCTAGCATGGAGGATGAATGGCCCACTGTCAGCCCTGCCTCAACCTCCTCTACTGCGCTCTCTCAAATTACCTTTCTTCTTCTCCGTCCTCCCCTTCTGGTTTCATCTGCACTATCTTATCTCCCCACATGCTCTTCCTCTGCATGCACCTTGTCATCCTCACTTCCTTCTTCCCCGGCCCGTCCTCTCCTGCGCTCACTTAGTTGATTTGATCCCTCTCTGCCTCTCTGTTGTGTGACCCTGCCTCTTGTCGGCTCCCCCTCATCTGTCACGGCTAACAGCTGTCTCCTCTGCGGATCTGGGTTGTGCTCTGACCAAATCCTGACCTCTAATCTGATCTCTGATTGCAGGGAGGCTTCATTCGAATGTGGCGCATCCATTTGGCCAAGTCCCCATCTCCTTTTCGTTTCCTGTCCGTTTCAGTGGTTGGATGTTGAGGCCACTTAAAGCTTCAAAGGTGAGCGATTCTTCTTCTTTGAATAGGCCAGGATGGATCTGTGGACTATACAAAACATGTATAGTCCACGTTTGTCCTTCACAAAAATCATTCTTAGGTAATGAGATTTTAAATTGGTCTCTTGTCACTTTAAGTCCAAATAAGCTGCTGCCGGCCACGGCCCACAATTCAGTGTTTACACTCATGCGTCAAAATGACTGCAAAACAGATGCGCAACTATAAAACCATTCATCTTTGAAAAGCAGAAGTGGCGCCTCCTGCACTTCTGACAAGAATGCAGCAAGTGGTTTCTGCATGGTAAGTCAACAACTAAACACTTTCCTTTTTCCAGCAGCCATTATGCAGAGCACACAGCAGTAGAACCAGATGACAAGATGTGCTGCAGCTCATCTTGAGTCCAGAGGTTTTTGAAACAGGTCATTTTCCAGACACCAAAAAACATTCACTTATTGGCAAAAAAAACCCCGGGGTGTTTCTTTTTTTTAAGTACTATCCATCATAGTAGCATTGGTGTACAAGTATTAGAACAATAATATTTAACACATAGGGTACGTTTTTGAGCAAAAATAATTCCACTATACTAACATTTTGGTAGCACTGCTAGCTGTGCTAAAGTCATACAATCGACAAAACGAAAAAAACAAAACAAAAAAAAACAAATGTAGGCTCTAGATGCCAGAAATGAAGACAAGTTGATATGGTTGCTATGGGAAAATTACTCTACTTAGGCTTTAAAAAAACCTTCTCTCAATGCGTTTATAGCTCTAATGACTACTTACGCATTAGATTTAACAGAGTATGAGATATGAGGTTATTAGGTTTTCATTTAGTTTAAAATAGACCATCATGCAGCCTGCGAGCCCTTTGAGTCCATTGTTTCAGACCAGACTAACTGTTCATAAATTCAAGTTATGGATCACCACTGTCACATTCCTATTGGAGTTTTTGCTGAAAGCATGGATGTCCAAAGTGTGGTTTGAGGGCCTTTTGAAGTCCTCCGGACTGCTGTGAGCTACACGACCCGCATGCAAAGGCAGTAGATGCTCATAGACACTTTTATAGGTGAAATATTCAATGTTGAGACCTTTTTTTAAAAAAAGATACACACAAACTTAAAATTTCTTAAAATGGGAAATGTTTAGAGTAGCACAAAGTGCACTTTTATTTCCCACATGCTTCGCTTTAATTTTATAGTAACTAAGAATACAGGCATCTAGTAACTTATTCAAACCCACTCATTTAACTTGGCTAAACAAAACAAGCTGTTTTCATGAAAGAGGGACAGTTGTTGTTGTTACCGAGAATAAAAATATGAATAGAAAACAATTGACCCATAAAAAGGAGGACCCTGTATTCTTTCATTTTAATAACATCACTTACAGGTTGCTTCATTCAAGCTATATGTGGCAATTGTTGAGCAGGTGAATGTAAAATGTCATTAAAATACATTTTGTTTTTTGTTGGGGGTTTTTGTCAAAGTGTTTGTGGCATTCAGCTACTTTGCCAAAAAGTTTGGATAAAACTACTTTAAAACCAGAGCTGGACATAAACACAGTTCTTTCTATTTTATTAAAAGAAAAAAAAAAATGTAATAAGTATCAAACCCAGACTTAAAATAAAATTCCCAATAAGACAATGTGTCCTTTGCATTATGATGCTGTTTGCTGACAAACATTCACTGACAAACCTCTGAGGTTTTCACAGAGAACAACATAAAGACTGTGGACAAAGTGATTTCGGACGACAAAAATCGATTTTATCACAGTTGACATAAGATGCTCCCATGTCTTTTTATTGTTTTTGTAAAGCAGATTTCAAATCTGAAACACTCCACACCAAAGCAGTGCAAGCAGAGTATCGTTTCCTGTTTTCAGATTGCATTTAAAAAAAAAAAAAAAGGTGTTTGGTTTGTGGTGAACCATAAGAAGCAGTACAGTGTCGAAAGTCAGAAAGGCTGAAATTAGTATGTAATGTGAAGTAGAACATATTTTCCATAAATCTTTTAAAATATTTGAAATCTTTAAGGTGACATCTAATTTCTTCTGTGCAGTCTGTGTGAAAGAGCTGATAAGTAACCAAGAATTAGTTATTTGTTTATACTTATTAATGCATTGAACCATGAGCTAAAAAACAGAGGCATGTATAGTTCACCTGTCTTTAAATCCTTCGAAGGTTTCTCACTGGCATTTTACAAAATAATGTTTTTTCTGAATTCGATGAAGTAAAATTTGTCAGTATCGGACCAATTTTTGGCTTTGGATCAGAGTATTGTGTTTTTATGATATGTTTATGGTTTAAATAAAAAAAAAAAAGATTTCTGGCATGCACTTTCAACTCCGTAATGTTCCTGTAGGTTACCGGCAGCTGAACGCTGGAGAATAATGTCCTCCAGTGTCATTAATTGTGTGTCATTATCATAATTTAACATCCTGCTCCACCCTCTTCATCTTTATCACTGGCTGTATGGTACGGTCATTAATCAGGCTGAGGGAAGGAGGAGGGAGGAAAGCGACCAGGCAGACAAATTAAATCAAAAAATGACCTCTCTATCAATCCCATTTTCAACACATTAGAGAGGAAGCACTTTTTCTTCCTCCAACTCCTATTCCTCCCGTTAGCACTCAGCCTTCCTGGGCTAATGGTAGAGATATACAGTGACATGGTAATGATCCGGCCACGGCTGCAGAGCACCGGCAGTATTGATCAGCTGGCTGATTTATTGCAGGTTACGGCTGATTATTGGGCCATTAATCAGTGTGGGATTACCCTATCAATAAAAGTGCTTACGTTTGTTTGTAAAGTGCTTGCCCGGGCGTAGGAAAAGGGCGGTGTGTGTGTGACCAAGCTCCAGAGACACTCGGCTCAAAATGGAGTTATTTCCAGAGAAATAATCCTCGGTGTTCTGGCCAAATGCGCTGCATTTATTCTTGGAAAAAGATTAACTGCTCAGTTAATTGCTTTGCTGTTTAAGTCTGTTTGATTGTAAGGAATTGGTGCAAATGGTCAGGCCCATGTTATGCTTTAATTTAAATCTGTGTTTGACCGCTTCCTTCAAACTTAATACTGCATTCCTCTAGAGCTGCAACTAACAAGTATTTTAGTGATCGATTAATCTAATGATTAGTCATGTTTTTTTTTAAAAATGGAAATGGGTAAAGAGAGAAGAGAGGAAGACCTCCAGTAAAGTTCCCAGATTTGGGAATCAAATGCCAGACAGTCACGTCAAGGACTAATATCCACTGTTAAGTGTCCATAAATGTCTGACCAAGGATGCTAATATATCTTATTAGCATACATCCTCTCTAAGGAAGGACCTTTAAGCATCGAGACACATGAAAAAGTATGGAAATTTCACATGAAATGTATTTAAGGGTCATAAACAAATGAACAGATTCATATATGAGTGGATGTTAATGACAGTTACTATCTGGACAGTAGATCAATCAAATCTCCATATTTAAGCTACGTGGTTGGAGTGTTGCATGCTGGTTAACAGGTTTTGGTTTAGTTTTTTTAAAACGTAACAGGTCATGAATGAAACAGAAATGTGAGTCTGTGACTTGAGACGCTGAATCAGAAGACAACTCAGTGTCGGCTCTGTGACCATAACGGCAAACTGCTCAAGGAACGTCAAAGACGTGGCAATATTTTTAATGCAAAAGTAGACCATGAAGACAGTAAGTGTTTTGTGACAAATCTGGTACTTTTTTTTTTTTATAGAAGCAATAATTCTGTGATATAATTAGCTACATTACTCAGTACAGAACATGAATTAGGTAAAAAGGCCTACGCAACAGAAGTCTTGTCAAAACGCAGCGCGCAGGATGAAAAATAGCTACAAATGCATGCTCTGACTAAATGTAATTAATTATGTGAGGCTTTTTAACCTTAAATAAAGCGAGAAAAGCACAGCTGGCATAAAACAAGAACATTGCTTAAGTGTTCCATGTGTTTCACATGCCTCAAACCAAACCCTTTGTCATCATCAACAAACACACACACACACACAAAAAGCCAGCACTATTAATGTAATTCATAACCTTAATCCCCTTCCTTAAATTAGCAGCCGGATAAAAAGATACTGCTGCTGTCGGCCTGCCAGCAGCTTTACAACATGCCATAAAACAGGAGGATGGAAGGGAGACGGGGGGGATGACTGAGAGGGGCGAGGGGGGGGAGGAGGAGGGTGTTGCTTAAACCCGACCAGAACCCACAACCACTGCCTGGGACACACTTTTACAACAGCCAGCAAATTGAGAGTAGTGATTTTCCTATAAAAGCCCTCAAGAACAGCAGAGCCCGGAGCCTGTTGAGTTTAATGAGAAGGTTTGATGGCTGCCCCCTGTTAAACAGGCCGACTGCCCTGCCAAACACTGTTGCTTTTCATTTTATTTGCGAGTGTGTTCGGGTAACTGATTAAACATCCCGGGACCTTCTCGGATGCGCTGCCAGGAGTCCCCTCGCCCTGCCTCCCCCGGTGCCGCGGCCGTAAAACCCGACCTGACAGGGGTCTCATAAAGCAGACATAATGCCGTCGTAAACATGTCACAACACCTGTCGTAAACATTAATGACTGTTTATGGACAGCGATGATGAATCCGAGCGCCCGGGCTCCTCTGGAAGCCGTTCAACAGGATACGGCTGGAGAAACACAAATCCCAGCTCTGGCAAGTGGAGGGGAGGTGGGCTCAAAAATAACTGGCCTTTACAGTGAGAAGTCAAAATAAAGTTATCTGAACCGAGGAGTTGTTCTCTAACCCTCCTGCGGTCTTAGCACGACACTCAGGAGGAGCATGGAAAATGTCACAGTTGGACAATGGGGTAAAAAAAAAAAAGGCTTGTTAAAGCTCAGTGTGACCTCACCAGTCCGCGCATGTGGTCCATCTCTCAAGACCGCAGGAGAGTTGAAGACATTTCAAGGTGTTTTCACGCCTGGTAGTTCTGTGGTCTCTGATTGATTGGAATCCAAAATTGCAATATTTGTTACATTTTCATCTGGTGCGATTTTCTTTCACACTGCACTGTCAAACGATCTATAATCTTTGAAATACCGGCTCCTCCCCTGACCTGTGGTGGCGCTGCACCAAGAACTACTGAAGGAAACAACCTGAGAACCACTGAAGAAGACATGAGCTCAACTTCCTCTTTCACAAAAAAAGAGGAAAAAATTGAGTGGTGTGAGATTTTAGCGGTTGTTGGATTTCTCTTTTGTCATCTAGACAGAGCTGGAGTTCACTTCCACCAAAATGAGACCTAGGTTTTTAGGCCAACCAAAGTTCACTCCTGCGATCCGCATCAAAGTTCACATCTCCCCAAACAAAACTGAACTTTCTGGGCAAACCAACTGGAGTCTGATTAAAGCAGACTAAACGAGCCTGGTGTGAATGCACCCTTAATGTCTAGTCCATTCATCATTCATGTCACAGCTCACCACCAACATCTTCCTGTCACTTGTTCCAACTCATCATCATCATCAACTCCTTTCGATCGCTTGACCCGCCGTGGTAGCGGGGGTCAAACGTCTTCTCGCAAGCAAGCGTCGGGCAACATGTGTGCAGCTGATGGAAATATCCTCTGCAAAAACTCACAAGCCTGACGCTGGGCTCAGAGCCGGGGGAACAGATAGCTGTAATCCCATTTTCCCAGCAGGCGGGCCAACATGCCTGTCTGCGGTACTTAGAGATAAACATCACGGTGCACTCTGGGTGACCCGGCGCACACCTGCTGAGGTAAGAAAAAAACACACACACACACATTGCATGCATGCAGGTGCAAAGACAGCAAAGACTGCTTTATGCGCTTTGTCAACGTATGAATTATGGAGCATGGCGTGACAGTTTGCATTCAAGTGATGTCAGCAGATCCAATAAGGCTATGAGGAACAGATGTACGTGAGCTTTATATAGTTTGTGTGCTGCGCTGTCAGACATCCCTGAGGGGACAGCCTAAGACAAATGTGTTGGTAATTTACAAGTGTGCTTAAATACCCATTATTCTTTCCTCTGCGAGCTCTCTCAAGATCCGCTGCGCTCGTTCATCATCGACTACGCAGCAGTGTGCACACATAAAAGCAGAAAGAAAAATGAGGAGTTTTCTCTCTCTATCCCTCTGTCTCTCTCTCGGGATTGCATCACTCCAGAAGCTTTAAAGAACTTGTAGGGACTTTTGCGTCGCTTCGGAGGCTTGTCGGAATCAGTGCTATCGATGGTTACGGCTGAGACGTGTGAGCAGGAAGCAGCTTTGGACGGGCGCAAGGTGGATAAAAGAGCGTTTAGGAAGAAGTTGAAACAGTTGCCTTGCAGTAGAGCTCAGTCTCCCTGAATTTGTCAAAGACTTTCATGTATTTAGTTAGTTTTTATAGGCTAGACCAACATTGAGTGGCTCATAGTCGTAAATAAACCTGTCGCATACAAGCAATAAATCAGCTATTCGCATTATAAACTAAAATGAGCGCAATAATTTCAGTCATCAAGAGATGCTCCCCTTTAATAATGCTGGAAAGCCGCCATTTTGAGAAAAGCCACAAACATTTACACCCAGTACAAAGTAGTTAGCATTATTCGCTGGTTTCCTTGTCCAAGCTGAATGACTATTGCTGTTTTTTTGGTTGGAGAGACGTCATTACTATTGGATGGAAATGGTCTCAAAATGACAATTTATCGATAAAATTTCTGGGACAATTCATCATCCAGCAAAATTTGTTATTGAGACAGGCCTAATTGTAGAATTGAAGAAAAATTAAATACGGTTTCCATCATTTCGGCAAACAAGAATCTAAAACATGCATTTGTATTCAATCCCCTTGACTCAATACTTTGTTGAAAATATTCTTGCTACAATTGCAGCCAACTATTTTGGGGCATGTTTACACAAGCTTTACGTATCTGGAGAGAAAAATGGCTTCTTCGCAAAATAGCTCCCACTCAGGCAGATTGCATTGCATAAAATCCCAATAAAACATCTCGATGTCGGATGCTGCAATGGGACAAAAAGTGAAAAAGAGGCGTCAATACGGCAACGCGCTACGTTTCATGGCATGACATGGTTCCTGACAAACATCGTTGGAATTAGTTGGATAAAGTTATTTCAAAAGAATGACAAAAAAAACCCCAAAGATTTATCGTAACACCTTATTGTAAATCTGCTTCATAGACAAAACTTATTAGATAGCGACCCAATCAAAGTAAGAAATGGGTGCAAAAAACTTTTCTGAATTTTTAAAACAATACATCGCTTTTCTAAACATGTAAATAGTCTTTCACAGACTATTTACAAATATATATAACTGCCACAAATATAGAAGAAGCAATATTTGTTTACTTACTTAAGAAAAGCACCTTATAGAAACACAAGGTAGTAATTAATTAAAGTATGAAAATGTATGGGAAATAATTTTCAGTAAAACTGAAATAATTTTCAGTAAAACTGAAAATTATTGTCTCACTCCTGCTAATTTGCAGATTCTGTGCTACAGTATGAAATTTGACAGCAATACAGCAGGAGGTTTTGAAAAATGGTCTCACGTCTTTAAAAATATGTAACTTCACATTTACAGCTCTTGTCTTCAGTTAACTCATATCATGCTCAAGCTGATGATGTTTAGTTGAGCTTTTCGCTTCGGTGCCAGAAACAATTTACTGTTTTGTGTGACAACAATCGGGACCCCTGCAGATTAAAAACAGTAAATTTCTGCCCAAAAAAAAGTTCACAATTTTGAGATCAGTCGCAGAAATTTTGTAGAAAAACAAAAACTGGGAACTTCTGAGTTTCAGAAGTAAAAGATTTTTAACCTTTGAAACTCAAAAAAAAAAAAAAAAAAGTACTTTATTTTGGTTTACTGCATCAAATTCAGATAAATCACATTGATGTCTGTGGCTGTAAAAGCACAAAGTATTTTGGCAAGGCACTGCGGGGCGGCTTTGTGCCAGGGACTTCTTGAACCTTGACATTAAAGATAAAACCTCAGAAACAGCAGCAGCTCTTGAGGCTGTAATTGATGGGAAAACCCCAAACACGCAGCACCGAGTTAATAATAATCTTTACGTTGCTTCATAGCATTTATTTTACCCCTGCTCTTCCTCCTCTTCCTCAGTGTTTACCTGTTTCTCCTGATCTTCCTGTTGTCTCACGTAAGCTGGAATTTTCCTGCGTGATTTACTGGAGCAACATGAGCCCGGGTGTTAATTACAGGACAGCTGCTATCGGAGCGGCGTGACGCCGCACGGGCCGTGAGAAACGGCAGACTCACGAGCGCGAGCGGAGGCCAGGTGCGGAAGTTTGTGCTGTCAGCGTGATTGGAAGCAGGAGAGGAGGAATAATGAGGTCACACGTGACGCCTCACGTTAACGCCACGGGGGTTCTGTTCGCCACGGCGACGGGGACACACACGAACACGGAGGAACTCCGAGCATTATCCGTCCTCCGTCACTCGACGTGGAGGAAAAGCGTAGCGGAGCGTGGAGGAGATTGTACTGCTGCTCCGTTTCTCTCTTCTGCTCGTGTTAGGCCGTCTGACAGCGCGGCGTTGATTTATGACTCCCGCAAACAGACACAGCCAGCAGACATGATGAGAGCGCTCGCGTCTTCGTGTGTGCTTGCGCGCGCGAGAGAGTGTTTTGAACTCACGTGATTGATTATCCTGTCTGTCTTGTCTGTGCTATGTTTTTCTGAAATGTAATCTCTCTGAGCAGCATGAAAGGTGTGAGACCCCAGTGGGGTAAAAAAAAAAAAGAAGAAATAAAACCGGCCCCCTCTCTCTTCCTCCCTCCCGCCTCCGCTGCATCTGTGCTTTCGGTGAATCTCAGGCCTGTATGGAATTTGCATACCTTTGCTAGGAAATTGAATTCCCTCTCTTCCTGTAAAACTCTCCCCGGGATTAAACCGTCACCGTGTGATTTACTGTAACCTCGCTGCGAGCAGAGCCGTCGCCGGAGTCATGATTGATGCGGCGGCGGGAGCTTCTCGCTACGGCGTTTTCACACTGTCAGATATTTCATTTTGCTCCCTGCGCAGTTACAACAGCTCTGAGCGTCACGAGGCGAGATTTGCAACGCAGAGGCATTTTTTGGGTGTTAAGGATCAAAGATGGATGGAGATGTGAGTGGAGGTCTTTGGTGAAAGTCTGAGCAGCTCCTTTTTTTTGTAGAAGAAAATTCTCTGAGTGTGAAGATGGGCGGATGTATCCAAATTATCGATGATATCGATACCAAGTCAATATCAATATCGGATTGATACTGTCATGATAATCTTTTGCTGTTTTGAAAACAATGCAAACATTTTTTTGTTTGTTTTTCTATTGTTTTGGTATATCATGTAAATACTAATGTTATTATTTTGTAGACACCTATAAACTTTATAAAAATTCTGTCCTAGGTTTTAACAATAATAATAATAATAATTTAAAAAAAACACAAAAACAACTAATGTTCAGAAGTTTGATATATAATATATAAAAAATAAGTATCTGTATTTGTATCAGTAACGATGACAGTGATACTGGCCCTATGTTTACTTGATATCAGAATAATACTAAAATATGCATTATTACACACTCTTCAACAAAATATACTTTTAGAAAATATGTTTTGTTGAGTTTTGGCCTCTCGCTTACATGGCAGCAGCACTTTTGTCTGACAGAAAATTTACACTTGCGCACTCAGGCCTGGTTTTCGCCTGAGTGCGAAACCAGGCACAGTAATGACAACCACGCTGGACCTCCATCTCCTGCCTGTGTTGCTGCATAACTTCAGATTGTTTGGCGTATTAAGCAAAATCGTAACACTGTGAAACATTTATATCAGCAAAGACGCACGGATTGCACACTTCAGATGATCTGTGGACCTAAGAAGGGTTATGAAAACACGCCTCTGGATCAGAGAGTCTACCTTTTCGTGTTGAAGCCTGATAATCTAGTGGAGCTGTTGTAAGGCAGTTGCTATGTGGCAAATTTCTGGATGTAAAGAGGAACTTGCAACATGTCTATATACTATGCTTTCTGGTGCTATTTATGTTTGTTTTTTTTTATCAGCATTTCATTTTATTATCTTAGTGTTTAAACAGGGCTTTAGAATGGTTCCCAGTAGAGCAACGCGTTGCCTTTCCCTCCACTTTTTGTGTTGCCTCATCAAACTCCAGTTGAATAATCAAGATGTTCTGTTAATACGTGATAAAGTCAAAGCATATTATGAATGTCAGTGAGTGGCTGATATAAACATATATTTAGTGTCAGTCAACAGAACTAATTTTTATTTATATGACATGTTTATTTTTGACAGTAGGAATGAAAAAACCCGTCGGATTAATAAAACACCAGAAACAGATAATTTTCTGCCCAAATGCCCACATTTTAGAAGAGTCAACTTCAGAAAGTGAGGCTTTTCCTCTGCACACATGGCTTTGAAGGAGTAAAAATCAAGGTGTTTTTCTTTAGTTTTTTTCCTAATTGTGTTGAACTGGCCTCTAAGTGCACTGCTTCATCTAATGCAAACCATTCAAGAGCAGAGTTGTCTGGAGAAGTGCGTGTTTGGCCTGTCAGGTCCGTGATGTGCACAGCTGAGAGCTGTTGTAAGGAGATCTGCTGCTGATGATGGTGATGATAGTGCGGCTTATTGGCCTGTAACTCTGCTGTCTGCTGTAATAGCGCCGCTGACAGATACAGACCACCCACTTTCCTCTGGTCCGAACGCATTCATCAAACTCTTAACTTATTTTTTCCAGCCCACCATTTTCAGGCCCGAGGCAGAAAAAAAAAACCTACATATATATAAATACAGAACGCATAATATGCGCGGTAGACTTCTGAAGCAAATAAAGGGATGTTGGAGATTTGCAGGAAGGCCGGAATAATAACAGATCGTGATTTCGGCTGTCTGGTTCGTATTGAGGAGTCGACCGCAGTGCAGCAGGCCAGAGCTGTGGCAAAGCGCTACCATCACGCTCAGTCCACATCGTTCCCCTTACTTCATTGTTTTGCCTTTCCCCCATTATTGTTTTAAAATGCAACTCAAATTCAGTTTTTGGGGTTTGGTGAAAAACAAATCGGATTTGAAAATATATTTTTTCCATCGATTCCTTTTCGAACCAAACCACAAAACAAACCGATAATAAGGAAATGGGTTCCGTTCACGGTTGCCATGACTACATGGCAGCACATTAAGCGGTATGTGCCGGTCAGTATCAGGTTAGATGGTTGTCACTGCTTTTCTCTGACTCAACACAAAGTCGTCCATGACTGTCATGTGAAAGGAAATTTTGTATTCAGAATAATTCTGTCATATCCATAAAGTAAAATCCTGTACAATTGTACTCAAACTATGACCGTGTATTAGGGCCATTGTTTGAGTACAAACTATGGAGGGATTTGAGATCAATCCCTCCAAAAGTCAAACATTTTCTAGAAGAAAAACTTGGAAATTTCTGAGTTTCAAAAGTTAAAAACTTTCCAAGTTTGTTCTAGATTTTTTAAATTTTTTTTAGATTAATTCAAATAAATGAGGGGTTTTTTCACAAATTTTCAACTTTTGGAGCTCAGAAATGTCCTTGTTTGCCTCCTCCAGGATTTGCGCCTATGCTTGCGCTTCAACCAGAGCAATTTTGTGCCGCGTTGTGGATGTCATTCAGCTTAGAAAACCACATAAAACGTAACCATACCACAAGTAAACGTGTAGCCATTCAATAACAGCTAATGTACAACTTTTTATCTCACATATATTAATAATTTTGGTTTGTTTTCAATAGATAAAACCAGCAAAATAAAAAACCTAAGCTGTCTGTTTAAGCAGCCTTCTGTGTTTCTGTGTTTTCTGATGCAATATTTTCTGGAACTACAAGCTGTTAAAGTTCAGATTGTGGTCAGCAATCAGTTTGGGAAACATGTTCTTGCAGTATTTCAGTCTTGGAGGGCAGCGTACATCCACACACACACAAACACACGTCAAAACTGGGTCAGATTCAAAGCCTTCTTCCTCCCTGGAATATTTTCATGATCCATAGGTTGGCTGTCTTCATGAAATATTCCGCGCCTCTGGGAGCTAGCTAGACTGGCAGTAATTCAATGCGCTACCCATATGCTTTTGTCGTCCTGACTGTGATGTATTCACTTCCCCTCTTGCTTCGCTGACTTTGAGCATTTCAGCACTTGAGCAGGATGTGATGTCAGAGCCTCATATCAACAACAAAGCGAAGGGCGCTGAATGGGCTGATTCATCTGATCTCTGGAGAGAGATTCCTGCCAGAGATTCCTGTCCGCCGCGCTCCAGCTCTCATGTCTTTCATCCTCCATCTCTCACAGTCATGACAGTGATTAATGACTCTCAGCTGCCGTGTGCTTCCTCGCTGACACCACCATCTTTCTTCCTCTCCTGTTTGCGCGGCGTCTTCACCGGAAAGAAAAAAGAACAAAATCAAATAGACGATTGATGCCATGTGAGGTGAAAAGTAGAAGACCTCCGATAGGCTACTGGTCAGAAAGGAGGAAAAAGGGGCTTCAGAGTCATGAAAACTACATCCCAGTGTGGTGTTGGGATGTCTGTGGGTTTTGTTTGGACAATATGAGGATCAACAGGTCAATCAGGGTGCTGCATCATCGGTAGCACCCTGGTGGAATGAGGTACATTCCACCCTGCTTGTTTAGTCCACTTTAATTGAACTCTAGTTTGTTTGCCTAAAATGTCTGGTTTGTTTGGAAAGTTTGAATGCCTGATAGAACGGTGATACAGACTAAAAAAGCAAACTATAGGTCCTACAGGTCTAAGTTTGAATACTTATGTGAATGCCAAGCGTAGTAAAAATTAAAGACTATAAACACGTTGCAACATGATCTTATGCCAATGACGACTGCCATTGGTATGATATATAGAAGAAAAATGGATGCACTGCTTTGCTGCTAATTGTCGGCACTATGACAACTAGATACGGTCCAAGTGTAACACTCTTCAATGGTCAGGATAAAGTTTTATTTAAAAAAAAATAGCAACGAAGAGGGAAGTAGGTCAGTTATGCTAGCTTGACTTTGACAACCTTCACATTTAGATGTGCTGTGGAATTTGGTGTTTTGGTTTAGATGAAAAAAACACACACACACACACCAACTCTCTGACAGGTCAGATAGAGCAGTTGTTTAAATTAGCTGATCAACCACCGCTATGTTCAGATGATCAATTATTAATAATGGCAAAGCAAACATCAAGCGTAAAAATGTAATACAGTACCTGTAGTGAATGTTCTGTTTATGTGTTTTTTGGTATTGAATCCTGTTACATTAGTGGAGCTGTTATCAGTCAGTTGCTATGACAAAAGGTCTGTATGCATAATAATGAATAATTTGGATACTAGGAATTGTAAAGCATATATAAAAGGTTTGATACAAAGTGTTGCAATACGTAGCCGCAATGCTACATGACATGCTACTGGCTAATGTTTGCAAAGCAGCCAGTTAAGGAGAGCTGTTTATTTTCCTTGGCATTGATTAGCTTAACCCCAGAGATTCTGAACTGCAAGCTTGGGAAATCCATATTCTTTGCTGATCATAGTAATTTTAATAATTAACAAATCACAAAACTGCCCACATGACACATCGATGAATCCAAAGTAGCCATGCTTAGCCACAAATAACCAAAAAATTAAGATATCCTCTGACCAATTGGTATGTTTTAAAACTGGTTGAATATTAAAAATATAACAAAACATTGAAGTTGAACTTTTGCAGTTTGCTAAACTAAGCTAGCCCTGAGCTATCACAGCTGCTACAGATGCTAGCAGCAACGGTCACACCTCGCTGAGTGACACTCCTCATTCCCACCTCCGGCATCTAACACTTCAGCTCGGAAAGCCTCTCTCATCCCACGTGTCACTTCCTGTGTCTCTGTCACCATGTTTCTCCGTCGGTGCCGACGTGCGTCTCCCCCCCCACCTGATCCCCAGGTGTCAGACGCGGCGCGCTGCGTCTCGACAGCTGACAGACAGCAGAGGCCGAGGGCAGCCAGCTGACACAGCTGATGCTTCTCTCTGTTTATCCTCGTCATTCTGACGCCCTCACATGCAGCCGGGGTGCTTCCTCTGACCGGGCTTATCATTGCTGCGTATTCTCTACCTAGCTACACACCATTACAGCCACAAACTTCATTTTATTTTATGGAGATTAGACCAACACAAAGTAGTGTGCAATGTCTAAAGGGAAAGGCAATCATGCATTGGTTTTGTGACGTTGTGACGTACGGTATCTTCAGTTGTCGGTTTTCCTCTGGTTGGCAAAGGAAAACCACTGCTGTACTGAAGCAGAGAATAAACTCACAGAAAATCTGTGAAATGATTTCGTCTGTTTACTTTGATCTTTTTTTCTAGTCGTGAGTAACCCATGGTGCTAGCTAACTCAAGTAAGCGCAAAGCTAGATCTCGTTCCTCCTCACTGAAATAACTCCCTGAGCAGTGTGTGGAAATAGTGACCAAATATTAACTGTTATTAATTCATTAAATAGGATGATATGTTATAAAATAACTGCTCTGCTTATATTTAAATCAGACAGTTTTCAATGTCTTCCGGAGACGCAAACAGAAACTATTGCTGTAGCTGATACAGCTTTAGCTAGGCGCAGGTTTAGCTAGGTTGTGCTAGCTAAAACTGGTTTGCAGGTCGTCATGGTAATTATCAAAGCTTTGCTTGTCATGAACTGCATTAGCAATGAAAACGGCAACAACCTAAACTACATTTTAAAATAAATACCAGCTAAATACTTTGGCAATACACGGTAAATAATGCAAAGGCTGTCAGACCAATAGATGTGTTTGTAGTTTCACCAGACAAAACAGTAATCAGTTGTATATAAAAGAAAGTCCTTTTTAGATGGATTTTGTAAAAAGATTCAGTATTTGGTCAATTAATCTGCTTTGGCTCTGTTGAGTATAAGAGTAAAGAGGGTACTAATGTCTGAATCGTCCTGTTATTACTATTGCTCTACTCAAAGACTAATCATTAATAAATAATACAGATAAAGCTGCAGAAACAGGCAAGGGCTGTGACCTTGTGATTATTTCTGTTCCAAAAGCTCCCAGTCAGTGTGAACAAGCACTTAACTTCAAAAAGGCGACGAGCCCCACATCGCCTCCGCCAGAGAGCACACAGCACATTATAGAAGCACTTCTACTTCCATCTCACTGGGCCTTCACCGTCTCTCAGCTGCTCAAACAGAGCTCTACTATTTATATGCATTACCCTGAGAATATATTTACTCAGGTCCATTGGAGCAGTCCTGCCCTGATGAGGATCGGTTTAGCTTGTCAAATTACCCCCGGCCGCCGCTGCTTCGTCTGCTAACGACAGATAATTGAGCTGCTGGCAGGTTCGCTGGCTTGGCTTAATGCTGAGATCTGATTCTTGCATTGGGGTCTCTGAGGATCAAAGCAGTTTACTGTTGATGTCTGTCAGTAGGCTAAATCCTGTTGTGATATATGTGCCTCTAAATGCCACCTTCAGATTGAAGCTCCAGTTCCTCCACTGTACATCCTGACCAGTTTCATATTTTGTCAGTGTGCGACATCAAACTTTTGTGTGTTTTATTGGATATTTATGTGATGGTTCAATACATAATGTCAGATGGAAGATTTTTTTGTTTAAATCTTACTTTTTTTTATTGTGGTTAATAACCATCTGATCACTTCTGTGCATTGAAATCAAATACTTAAATGTGCATTTGATCTCTTAATATGGGGGGGAAATGAAAATTACAGTGACTCCCACTGTTATCTCATTATGAAGCAGCAAAACATTGAATTCCACACTATTGATCCTAGTATACATTCACTATTCAGAGTGACAGCACTTCAAAAGTGATGCACATTCTTCCTCAAGTTTAGACTTATGTAATACTCATTTTTCAAAACATCATCAAACTTGATAAGATAGAAAACAGCAAATGTCTCCATTGACCATTTAATTGTGCGGTTTGACATTTAGAAAATAAATTTGCTTTATGAAAACCGGGCAATTTAAAAACAAAATCTCGTTTATTGAAAAAGTTTTGCCTGCAGGATGAAATGATTCTTTTGGCCGTATCAAAATTGGTTTGCTTTGAAAACACTTTCTTCGCATCGCACGAGTCACATGACGAACAACCGGATGTTGCCGCGGCGAGCCACGAAAAAGATGGAAGGCAGGAGGATCATGGAGCTGCATGTTTTTTAATGACTTAAACAAACTCATTTACGTCTAAGTTTAACTGCGTTTCTTTTTTAATGGAAACACTGCAAATGTGAATTTTTGCTCTTTTTTTTTTTGACATTGGCGGAATAAGTCCTGCACACATTTGTAATTTAAACGCAGCTACTGTTACTCAAACTTAAATGTCAAAATGTTCTTTTGCAAGGTCAGTTGAGCATTTCTTAATTTGTCCAGATGCTTCAGTTTTTATCTTATGCAAACTTTGAATAACTATTCAGTTTTATTGCATAAAAGAGACTCATATACTTTAGAAGAGCCACAGGGAGGCTTTTAATTTGAGGGAATTAAAGCAGGTTCAGGCTGATTTAAAGCAAACGGAAATGTTCCAGCATTTTCCTGCATTTGCGTTTGCTCTGCAGCTGCAGCCAGTTATCCGCCATCAGCTTTCCACCCACACCAGCGCAAGGCAACAAAGGCCAATTTATGGTTAGTTTGCTCAATATATCCAGAGTAATTTAATTCATCGCCAAGAGCCTGTGAAAAAGTTTAATGGCAGCATAGAACGTAAAGAATTAGCGACACCCAAGAAGATTAGAGAGGCATTAGGTTCTGGGAGGCTCGGCTGCGGTGCTTAACGACTCCTCTGTCCTGAGCAAATCAGTTTTACTAAGCAAGGCTGCTCTCAGCAGAATTATAGCCACCGTTAGCTTCTCTTATTGCCTGCCCCCATTAACTGAGCCCTACCTTCGGACGGGGGGTTGGAGGGGTTGGGGGAGGGCGGTCTGTGCAATAACACCATCAATCCAGGCCCAGTTTAACAAGTTGGCCCCTGGAAAACTTTTTTATGCAATAAAACAATTGCACTTTACAGCTAAAAGGGTCCCCCCCCCCAGTACATTATTGTTGCACGGAGAATTATTACAGCATTGTTCTGTGGATGAGGTCAATCGGTGGGGATAACAAATGAGGTCAGAATAATAATCAAACTACAAAGTAAATGGTATTTATACTGACTATGTCTTGAATTCCTCGTTAAAAAAGAAGTCTCCCCAATAAATTTTAATTTACTTCAACTTTTAACTTGGTTTTAAAGCCTTCAAGACAAAATTCATGTCCAGCGTTTTCCGCTCTCATGCGGTTTCCACGTTGCTTTTTCCACTTTTTTTTCAGCCTTCACACAAATCTACTACTCTGGACTGGATGAAGACATCAATCTGCACCAAATAGCTTTGGGTATCATTACTTCTACATGTACAACCTGTATTACAATTTACATTAAATTAGAAAAGATAAGTTTGTCATGAGCCATGGGTTTATGTATTTATTGTATGGGGTCAGAGTTTCACTTTTGGGTTGAGGACTAAAATGTCATTTTAGGATGAGAGTAAATGGACACAACTCAAAAAGTATTAGTTCTAGAGGAATAAACTTGGTTTCTATGATGGGATTCTTGGAGGTGCTGGATGCAGTGGTGAAGATCCTGTGTCGATAGGACTGACATAATTTATTAGACTAAATTGTCATAAGTCTCCGTACAAAGATTGGATTGAGGTGAAAGTTTGTGTGTATACTCCCCTTGCTGCGTCTACCACCCTCCCCATCTGCTCACCAAGTTTGGTGGCTCTAGCTCACCTCTTTGTGTCTTATTAGATCCCTCTGCGCTTTTTTACTTGAGAGTTATGAAATTTGGTTTCGTATCTAACCATTCAAGATCTACAAACAAATTTTCCTGTGGCCGTAGTCCAAACCTTTGAGGGAATTTGTCCCTTTTGGAGTTTGGCTCTTGCCAATCAATTGCCATCAAACAAGAAACTGGACCAAGTCTCAAGCACAAGGTACATTTTCACTCAACTTTTGCTGCTGAAACAAGTATTTCCAACACTTTCAGTGAGAGGGCCAGCGAAGCATTCTACCCCAATGCCACGTACGTTTTAGAGGAAACCATGTCTGAACACGAGGTATGCAAGGTAGTTCAGTTGCGACATTCTGCAGAATGCAAGTGATTGAATACGTTTATTTGTCAAGCTTGTCAATACACCCTTCAATACACTTTGATGTCAATAAAACTGAAAGACTTAATAGGACTTAATTTTGTTAAACTATGTGCAGTCACTGTCCCACAGAATGTATTGTCTGATTTGACTGAAGACAGACTCCATCTGAATTGACGTCAAGAAAGATTTCTGAATTGCTCGTCCATGTCAAAGCGGATCGCTATTGACATTTTACTCTCGTCTTGTTCCACATTTCAGGTGCCTAAAGGGCCTGACAGGTTTGGTTTTCTCACATAAGCCGAGGCGGCAAAGCGCCATACGTGAAAAGAAATCCACTCCGGAGTGAAGAAGATGAAGTCAGGGCAACGAAGGGGGGAGCGAGGGGAGGGAGGGAGCAGAGGGGAAGGGCTCGTATTGATCTCCCGCCAGGTGTGATGGATAGCGCAATAAGTGGCAGCGGCCAGTGGAGGAGAGGAGAGAGTGATTTCAGCTTTTCAAAGTCCTGATGAATGAGAGCGTCAGAGGAAGGCCGGCGTCCAGAGGCCAGCACATGATGGACTGCTGTGTCAGGCGGAGAGAAATTGAAGAAGAAAGGAGAGGTTAGGGGGATGGAGGGAAGATGAGAGCTTTTTACGGAGGGCAGGCTGGGAGGAAGAGAGTGAACCCGAGGCATGAGCGGGGAGATAAGAGACAATGTACAGGGGGGAAGGAGGGAGGCATGCGAGATGAGGGGGCCGACGTTTAAGGAAGGGGGTCAATAAGGAGCAGAGAGAAAGAGGATGAGATAGAGAGAAAGATGAGAGCAGGAGGTGACAGCGGAGTGAGTTCATCTTTATTAATGGCCAAAGAGCAGAGAGGGAGTTATTAAAAAGGAAAAAGATGAATGAAAGAATGAGTGTAAACGAGGGGAGGGGTGACAAAGGGAGATGTGATGCATGCTCCCTCCTGGCTTTCTGAAATCCAATAATAACACTGAGGAATGGGCCAGCTGGTGGGCCAAGGGGAGCAGGGGAGACGAGGGAAGGAGCAGCCATGGCAAAGACCAGGTAGGGGCAGCAGAGACCCACTACAATATTCTGCTAATGTCAAAAGATTAAAAAAAAAACAATTGTACAATTTGGTGTTTCCATTAAATAAGAAACAATGAAAATCGTACATGAAAAAAAAAGCGGTAAGTCATTGAAAATCATGGTAGCGACAAATGTAAACGGCTACATTAGATACATTTATAATTCAGCCATGGCGCTAGCGCATGTCAGAGTCTCATTCAGGCGGTGGAGCGACAAGCCCCGCCCGTTCTGGGAACATTAAGCGAATTTACAGAAGAGCTATGGATTCAACACATTCAAGGGACACACAATTTCTTTTTTCGTAATTTCAATTTTCACAATTCCATGGTTAATGGAAACGCAGCTAGTGAAATCAAATCAATATGGAGGTAAATTGTGCGAGTGCTCACAACCGTTTGTTGTTCTTTATTTACCCAGACATTATGCTAATTATGTAGTTTCACCATCAAGTTCCCCAACTGGGGTTGCCACCTTTCAGAAATCAAGATAAGGAACGCCCACCAGAGTTGTACTCCAATCAGAGTAGCGTACCTTCAACACGTTTATACTTAAATAGATTTACTTAAGTAGGTGTAAAATGTATTTGGTAAAAATTCACTCAAGTACTGAGCAATTGATGATAACACCTGATTTAATATTCAAAATGTCCTCAGACAGCTGAAAATATAAAAGTTATGTGAACATTCTTGTATTTTAAATAGTATTACCAAAATATTTATACAAATAAGGAGTTAGGTTTGGAGGCTGGTTCTAGACCAAATGTACCATGAGGACCAGTGTAGGCAACCGTGACAACAGCGTCGGACCATAGATTTCTGGGAGGGGGTGAGGGTTGCTTTAGCTCCCACCACGAAGATTTAGCTGACCTTAATATTTCCTGTGCTTTATTTCGTCATTATTGTTACACTTAGTGTTGATTTGTGTGTGACAAATGAATCTATTGGACATTTATAGAAATACGGAACAAATCACATCCCGTATCGGTTCAACAGGGGACGCAACATTTATCAGCCAAATACAGAACGATTCTGTATTTTACGGGACGGGTGGCAACCCTACCCTGTATATTTCTGAGGTTTTCTTTGGGCTTCATAATGTTTGATAACAAAAATTAAAACTTCTCAATGTTTGACATTGTCTAGCAAAAATGTTTTTACATCATAACAACAGAACGTTCAGTTCCAACGGTATCAATGACATCAGCAGTGATGTCATCAGTCTATGACACCACAAAGGAATCTCTCTCTTGAATGTAGCTCACAGACAGAGTTTTCTCAGACCTGTTCCACAGTTCTATCGCGACAGATCACTCTTCAGAGCACGTTCGAAAGCAAGCGGGATATCGATTCCAGATATTATACGCCTTTCAGAGAAGTAAGAATTTACCAGATCATAGACATGAAGCAACAACGGATTGTTTGTGAACATGAAGCTTTTCCAGCTAAGCTTTCATGGGTCGACATGGTGGACCTCAACATCCAAGTCGACTACGACG